>PVKY010000533.1:0-46353 GCA_004027775.1 Bradypus variegatus
ACCAGGAATTCCCTCAGCCAGTTTTGCAGCCTCCACCTACTGAGCACCCAGCCTTCTGCTTCCATTTAAGTCCACTGCCCTCCAGCCCAGACTCGAGCACCAGACTCCTCTTTTCCCAGCTCAGTTTTCTTCCGGGGTCTCCAGCTCTCTTAGCGCTAACCTCCACTTTCCACCCCTCACCCAGCATGAGCCCTTTGACCTCTCTTTCTCGCATTTTCTTCAGATAAATGACTCACCCACACCCTCGTCACTCTTCCTCCACAGTGTCTTTGTAAGGCATTGATTGCCAGGAACAGAAACCCACTTGGCTGACTCCGGCATTGAAAGGGAGTTTGCAGGAGGGCCCAGAGGCTCCCACAGGGCCTGAGGGGAGGAGCACAGCTGGCCTGGGTGGGAGGGTTCCAGGAACCTCGGCTCATTTCTTTGCCTCATTTCTGCCTCTCTCTGTGCCTCCACTTTCTCAGTGAACGGTGGAAGAGGCCATCCACAGCCCCTAAGACCGTAGATCCCAAGTCCAGCCACAAGGAGGGACTGACTGCCCTCTCTCAGGCTCCATTCCAGATTCCCGAGCAAGAACTGGCCCAGGTGGCCAGGGCAGGAGACGTGTCATACGTAAACATGGCTTCCAGGCGCTCACCCAAGGGGATCATGGGAGTAATTCAGGGGCCTACTCAACTGTTCTTATCCCACTGTTCTCCTCATTTCTCCCCTCTACCCAAACCGATCTCGCCTCTCTGCCTTTCCCAACCCACCCTTTCTCGGTCTTTCTGAAGCACAGCCCAGGTCATGCAATGCTCCTGCTCAGAAGCCTTCAGTGACTCCCTGTGGCCACTGCATTGCGGGGGTCATTAATGCTGTTCACCAAGTGTGTCCTTCCTTCCGGGCACTCGGTGACCTTGCCTTTCTTGCCACTCCACCACCCCACCCCTGGTGTGTGGCCGTGTGACTAGTACCAGCCAGTGAGCCTTGGGGAGAAGAATTATTATGTTGCTTCCAGACCAGAGCATTTAATTTTGAGTTTCAGCCCAGGCATAGTGACCAGCATCATTTGATGGGGCTGCGCCATCAGCCTGGGTCCTGAGTCACCATGATGAGAAAAGCTTCCAAGCCAACCCACAATGGACTGGCAACATGAGCTAGAAATAAGCCTTTGTTGTGTTAAACCACTGAGATTTGAGGGTTGTTTGTTACTATAGCAAAGTCTGTCCTCTCCTGACTGATATAGACATATAAGACCTTACTTGCGCCAACTTCATTCTACTCACTTGGCTTTACCTCCCTCTCTTTTAGCTCCTCCTTCCTCAAGGTAATCTCAGATGAGATGATATACACAAATGTACTTTGAAAGCTATAGAACAGCATAAAAATATTCATAGTTTCTGTATTCATCCAACAAATATTTATTGAGCACACAGTGTGTGCGAAGCCTAACCTTTCAAAACCTTCTTCCCATCTGCCACTTCCTGTGCCCTCCCCCAGCTTTCCAACCAAATCCATCTCCACGACATTTGAAGCCTGAGGGAATAGCTTCCAGGATAAGAGGTGTGCTCTGTGCCCTGTCCAGGTGGCTTCTTGGGCAGCTGGCCCTCTGAGATCTCAGGGGCAAGAAGCAGCTGATGGAGGAAAAGATAAACGGTGGCTGTGCTTAGAGAGTTGAGGAGCCCGAGAAGGTCAGAACAATGCAGAAGCAGCACAGGTGTGAGGGTCTGTCATCCAGCATTTAAATTCCTGGCACCTAGTGGATGCTCAGTACATGTTTCTCGAATGGAATGAATCTACAGTCTACTAGAAAAATATCCTTTCTTTCTCTGAGTATCTCTGAGCATTGACTTTCTATTGTTGCTTTAACAAATCACCACAAACTTAGTAGCTTAAAACAGTACAAATTTAACTTAAACTCCTGGAGGTCAGGAGTCCAAAATGAGTCTCACTGGGCTAAAATCAAGATGCCAGTGGGGCTGTGTTCCTTCTGGAGGCCCGAGGGGGCAATGTGTTTCCTTTTTTTCCAGCTTCTAGAGGCTGCCTGCTTTCCTTGGCTCATGGCCCCGCATCACTCCGCTTCCATCATCAGGTCTCCTCTGACTCCAACCCTCCTGCCTCCCTCTTATAAGGACCTGGGTGCACACTGGGCCCACCCAGATGATCCAGGGTTATCTCAGCACCTCGGGATCCTTGACCTAATCACACCTGCAAAGTCCCTTTTGCCATGTCAGGTCACACATTCTCAGGTCCAGGCATTAGGAGAGGGCCTGCCTGGGGGACTATTATTCTGCATCCCACAGTTTCCTTATCTAGAAAATGGGGATAATGTCCTGAGGATGCAGTGACGTAACTTATATGTTAGCAAGTGCCTGGCAACTAGTGGGTGCCTGGTCAGTAGAAAGTGTGATGATTGGTATTACTAGAAGCTTCTGTGGAAGGCAGTGGGCAACTGTTGCAGGAGGAGCACAGCAGGCCACGTCCTCACTCCCACCTTTGCCCACTGTGGGCTGCTTTCCCTGCAGGTGTGACTGGTGGTCTGGCTGCCCCCCTTGTTGCCGCGGGAGCTGCAACCATCATTGGCAGTGCCGGGGCCGCAGCTCTGGGCTCAGTGGCTGGCATAGCTGTCTTGACCTCCCTGTTTGGTGCAGCTGGAGCTGGCCTGACAGGTAAGGCTCAAAAAGGGTGTATGTGGGGGTGAGTATGAGCCACCTGGTTGAACATCCCAGGGTGGCCCAGCTCCTAAAGGACACACCTGGACTCCCATCAGCGATGGCCCCCAGGGGGCGGAGACGGCAGGCTGTGGCTCTCCACACCCTGAGTCACAGCCCTGCCAGAGCACGCAACAGCACTGCAGAGAGCTGCACTGGTAGCTCGCCATGGGCCAGGGTCAGGGCTGAGTTTGAGAAAACTGGCCGTCACCTCATGCACCTGCTGTGTGACAAAGGACCTGATTGCACCTGCCTGCTGCCGTTCCGTAAGGGGCACTTCACTGGGCCGTTCCCAGGCAGGCTGCCTCAGAGACACTGGGCCTCTCGTATTAGAGAGCACATGGCTGCCCTTCATTTACCAGCCTCATAGGGGGAGTTTTTCCAAACCATAAAGGTCAGCAGCCCCCATCACACACAGAGATCCCTTTTCAACTCCTATTTCCCTCTTGAAAATCAACTCCTAGTCAGTTTGATCCAGTTTTGCTGAGAGGAGTATGTCACAGCCCTGAAATGTGTAGGCAGGAAAGAAAATGCAAAACCAACTGAGTCAGGATGGAGCAGTGGCTAAGAGCCTGAGTTCACCCTGGATCTGCCGCTCAGGGGCTGGCGGCCTTGGACAGCCTTTAACCCTCGTCTGTAATTGGGGACAACAGTGGCACCTACCTTAATGAGATGAAAAACGAAATGGCATTTGTCCAGGGGCAGGACAGAGTCAGTGCTCACCAAGTGGGCTCATCTACCTAAAGTTCCCCGGGGCCCCTCAGTCACCTCCATTCTCGTTCTCATGTCTGGATCTCCAGGATACAAGATGAAGAAGCGTGTCGGGGCCATTGAAGAATTCGCGTTCCTGCCTCTGACAGAGGGCAGGCAGCTGCACATCACCATTGCCATCACGGGGTGGCTCGCATCCGGCAAATACCGTGAGAACCAGAGGGCGGGGGCAGAGCAGGGTGGGAAGGGGGGTGTTGGCTGAGCTGGGCCTGCTGCTACGGACCAGGCCCTGGGCTAGGCTCTTGCCCATGTATGCCTCTGCGGGATGGGAATTGGGAACCCCATTTTGTAGAGGAGAAAACTGAGGCTCAAAGAAGAGGGTGACTTTATTCCCTACCATTCAGCAGTATTTGTAGAGTACTGTACTTACCAGGGGCTCAGTGGTGAGCAGCGCAAGCGTGGCTGAAGACAGCATTGAGCAAGTAATTACGGGGCAGCTTTACGGATGGCACAATAGGGGAAACACTAGGTGTTTCTGGGGAATGGAAAAAAACTTCCTGTAGGAAGTGACATTTACTCTCAGGGATGGCTGGGAGTTAGCCAGGTAAACAAAGCAGGAGCTAGATGTGCATACCAAGCAAAGGGGCAGTATATGCAAAGACTCAGTGGTATGAAGGAAACAAAAGGAGCACAGAACAGGGAGCCAGAAGGCAGGAGAGTGGGCAGGGTCCGCATCACGCAGGAGCATGTGAGCTGTGCTGAGGGGGCTGAATTTATCCTAAGAGTGGAAGATAGCAAAGGACTTCAAGTACATAGGTGAGAGATCAGTTAAGTCATGGCTGTGTGACCTCAGGGAAGTTACTTAACCTCTCTGTACCTCGGCTACTTCATTTGTAAAGTGGAACAAGTTAGTCCTGCCCTTCAGGGTTGCTATGAAGATTAAATTAAACATGATGACATGTGGAAGGCACCCACGGCTCCTGGCTCCTAGTTGGTATGCCACAAACGTTAGTTCCCTTTACCTATCTAATTTGAATGTGTGTGGTTTGGGGGGCTTCAAAACAGGGCAGCACTGAGGCCACACACCAAGGCCACTACCTGGCTCCCCTTTGCAAGAGAACAGGGTGGGCCAGAGAATCTTGAACATCTCAGCACTAATCCAACCATTGTGCAACTGTCACCTCCCTTAGTTCATCAAGGACATTGACCCAAGGGGTGGGCATCATTCACCCGTTTCACAGACGAGGAATGTGAGGCTCCTAAGGGCTGCCCAGGGACACCAGCCACTCGGGCCGGGGGAGACTCACTCCCATTCTTCCTGGCTCAGCAGCCCATGTTCTTGGCTGTGGGGCAATACAATGCAGTGCAGCCCTTTACAGTTTATATGGTGCTTTCCATACAGCCTCTCACCACACAGGTGGGTCAGACATTATTATTCCATCTTTAAAGCACAGAGTCCAAGGCCCCGGAAGGCAGCGTGCCTTGCTGAGCATCACCCAGCCAAGGGCTGCCCAGCTGGGTGCAGAGCCCAGCCCAGTGCCAGGGCTGGCCATGTTCTCCCCTTTCTGAGCCCACTACCCCTCTGGGACTGGCTGTCGCCAGATACATAATCTGAATTGTTGCAGAGCTGTGACACAGTCCCTCCCACAGAGGGGGAAAGAGCAGCCCCGGGGTTGTCTTTTGGCCACGTAGCAGCCTGCAAGGACTTTGGCTCTGAGAGCTGGAGGGCGATAGTTAATGTACAGAACCTGAAGCTTCTGGAATTCTGACTCTGTTCATTCACCCTTTGTGTTTTATGAGTGCCTGCTACATGCCACATCACTAGGCTTTGGGAATATAGTGTTTGGCAAAAAAGACTTTGGGAAAGACACGCATTAAACAGATGATGCCAAAGCAATGTGTGATCACAGACTGATGAGTTTGTGGCAGAAAGGTGCAGGGAGCATGTGACCCAGTCACAGGGGTCAGGAGAGCTCCCCATGGGAGATCCAGTTAAACTGGGCAAATGGAAGTAAACAGGGGAAGCTTACATAAGATATAAGATCCAGAAGTACTAGAGGATTTTAAACAGGGGCGGGAGGAGAGTGGGTTTTGAATAGGTCACTCGGCCGCTGGCAGAAATGGATGCAGTCGGCTTAGGTGCCCCCTGGGCTCCCCCCACCCCCTTTCCTCCTCCCAGTATTGACTCTCTCACTATGTGATGTTCAGGGGTCCCTCGCCCTCCCTGAGCTGAGAGCTCTTTCATCTATTTGACTCAGTTTCCTCAGCTGTAAAATGAGACTAATCATAGAACCTATTCAGAGACTGTGGAAAGGATTAAATGAAAGAATCCATGTAAAAGGTTCACACACACAGCTCCCAGCACTTAGCTTGTGCTCGCTAAATGTTACCTACTGCGATAGTTATCTGTATCCTCCGGGTCAAGCTCAGGGCCTGGCGTGGTCAGGTACAGGTTAATGTTTGTGGAAAGAATGAATGAATTTATGAATGAGGTGAGCTAAGCTATATTGAACTCTCTGATTCCAGAATTACTGCAGAGTGAGAGAAAATAACACTTTATTTTGCTATGCTATTAATAAAATAGTAAAGTACTATACTAATAGCAGTTCAAACACTTAATTCTTATAACTACCCTATGAAGGGAGGTAAATGTTAATCTCCCCACTTCGCAGATTAACAAAGTGAGGCTCAAGGTGGGATATGATGTGCCTAAGGTCACCCAGCTACTGAAGAATGTTGGGATTCAAACCCTAGACTGCTAACTCATGGGGTGGCGCTGTGCCCTGTCTGCTTTGCTAACACCTGCCACCCATGGGCAGGCAGGGCCTCATGTCTCCCCCACCCCAAAGGGCGAGTGGTCCTGCCTGTGTGGGAAGGTGGGGTGGGACCTCTTCCGCTGCAGACAGGAGAGATTCCAGCCACCTGTGTTCTCCCCAGGCACCTTCAGCGCACCCTGGGCTGCTCTGGCCCACAGCCGCGAGCAATACTGCCTGGCCTGGGAGGCCAAGTACCTGATGGAGCTGGGCAACGCCCTGGAGACCATCCTCAGTGGCCTTGCCAACATGGTGGCCCAGGAGGCCCTGAAGTACACAGTGCTGTCTGGTAAGCCTCCACTTCCCCCCACCAACAGCATGCCCCCTGCTCCCCTCCCTCACTGGCACCGTGCCTTTGCATGCCTGAGGTCCCCAGAGAGCCAGGCACTATGGTGGGTGTTAGCGACACACAGAGGTTCAGGCTGCATTCCTGTCTGTGAGAAGTTCAGGGTCTTTATGGGGAAGAAACAGATAGACAGCAAACCACATTATCACATAATGTACCAGCTAGCTATTGCTGCATAATGAGCCACCCCAAAGTTCAGTGGCTTAAAATAATCATTTGTCATTATATCTCACAAGTCATGAGCCTGGGGTTGGCTGATCTTGGCTAGGACTGCTCATGTCTCTGGGTTGCTATCTGTTAACTGATCTAGGCAAGGCAGAGTTATGAAGCAGAATGGGAGGATATGGGGTGGGGTAACGAATTGGGGCCATCTTTGGAATCTTGCACATGGCAGGTGTTTGAGCAGAGGGGACTAGTTCCTGCCTCAGAAATGCATGAGTTTTTTTGCCTGTTGACAACCCTTGGAAAACTTGCAAGTTCGAGTCAGGGAATCTGCATGCATTCACTGAAAAAGCATCCATCCATTACCTGATCACTTCCCTAGAAGGGCCGCCTCTCCCTTCATCACTGATAGCTCGCCTCCCCAGGCATCGTGGCTGCCCTGACCTGGCCAGCTTCACTCCTCACTGTCGCCAACGTCATAGACAATCCCTGGGGTGTGTGCCTCCATCGGTCCGCGGAGGTCGGCAAGCACCTGGCCCACATCCTGCTCTCCCGGCAGCAGGTACCTGGGAATGACTGTGGGTGGGGGTTGGAGGGTGCCAAGTCTGCTGGGAGGTGGCCTAGTGGCTTTGGGGGTTGGTAGTCTCCCTGCCCCTGCGGTTCAGGTCGTAGAAGTCTCCCAGGATGGACCAGTGTGACTCAAAGACTGTGTCTCCAGCAGGCAATGTGGTGAGGGCTGGATAACAGGGATATCTGCAGGTGTGAACACAGAAGGGGCTAGAGCAGAAGCAAAAGTGGCTTTTAGTTAAGGAGTTTAGCAATAGCGGCTGGGCTCATTTGGGTGAAATTTCAGTGGAAACCTCTGACTCAGTCTGAGGTGTAGCCGGCAGAGTTACTAAGACCACATACCTGCTGGCTACAAACGGAATTCCCATCTCCTGGTGGCCAGGGTGTGCCTTCCTAGAAGAGAAAAGCTACTATCTGAGTAAATCACCATAATACTTTTAAAATTTGAATGCAGTAAAGATATACTCAGTGGGAAACAAAACTGCCCCCTTCTAAATATACTTGACTCCAACGGAGACAAAATTTGAGAAATAGTTGCAGAGATGGCTGTATTGTTAGGGTTTTTTTGTTTTGTTTTTTGTTTTTTTTTTTTGGCTGCAAGTGGGAGAAAATCCAAAGTAACAGCAGCTTCAGCAGACAAACGGGTGTTCTGCACATCCGGGCTGCAGAGGGTGGGCCTGCGTGGGGTGGTGTGCCTGGCGCCGGAGGCCCGGGTCCCGCGATCTTGGCCTCTGCTGTTTGTGTTCTTGACCTCGTAGTCTAAGGTGGCCTCTGTGCTCCAGGTGGGAGGAGAAAGGCAGGGATGTCGGGGAAAGACCAAAGGCCTTCTGGCGCTTCTGCCAACATCTCATTGGCCAGACCCTAGTCCTACGATCATACCTACCTGCCACACGAGCTGGGAAATGTCATCTTTATTCAGGGTGGCTGTGGGCTCAACCCAAATTCAATTACTGTGGGCAAAGCGAGGACGGATACTGAGGGACAACCAGCACTCTCTGCCATGTTGGCAAGTTGCCTGAGAAACTGGTAACCCCCACGCAATCCCTGTATCTTTGCCAAAAGAAATAGAGAAGTCTCATAGCAAGTTTGGCTGTGTAAAAAGACCAAAATGGCACTGGCTCAAACAAGATGTGAGTGTGTTCTCTCCCGCGTAATAGTCTGGCTTGAGCAGCCAGGGCAATGTGACGTGTATCAGTTTCCCATGGCTGCTGAAACAAATGACCACAAACCTTAGTGGCTTAAAACAACACAAATACATTGTCTTATAGTTGTGGAGGTCAGAAGTCTAAAATGTGCCTGTAGGGTTCTGTTCCTTTCTGGAGGCTCCAGAGCAGAATCCATTTCCTTGTCTTTTCCAGCATCCAGAACTCACCTCCATCCTTTGGCTCAGGGCACCCTTCCTCCATCTTCAAAGCCAGCAGTGTAGCTTCTTCAGATCTGTAGCCCTTTGCTTTTGTTGTCACATCATCCACTCTGACTCCTCGTGCCTCTCTCTCATGAGGACCCTTGTGATTCCACCAGCCCCCACCCAGATAATCCAAGACATTCTCCCCATCTCCATGTCCTTAACCTCTCACGTCTGCAGAGACCCTTCCACCATATAAGTGCACGTTCACAGATTCTGAGAGTTAGAATGTGGCCATGCTTGGGGGAGGGGGCGTTATAAGGCAGCTTCACAGGATCAGGGGCCCAGATCCCTTCGATCTCACTGCCTCTCATCCTTGCTTCTCTCTGGTGATCCAAGGCAGGCCTGGCACTCATCCCCTTTCCAGCCACCAGGAAGTAGGAAGGTGGAAATGAAGGGCATGGCTACAGGTCACGCGTGGTCACCTCACCTCCCATCCTGTGGCCAGGACTCAGCCTCGCGGCCACACCTAGCTACAAGGGAGCCTGGGAAACGTCAGGAATTCTATTCCCGGAGGACAAAAGGGAGAATGGATATTGGGAGACAATTAGCAGCCTTTGCCACAGAGTTCCTACAGAATTCAAATGGCAGATTTTTCTGTTATAATAAGTGGAGAGGGACACATATATTGGCACAAAAAAATTAGGTAAAGGGCTAGACTTGTAATGCTGGGCTCGACCTCCGGTGCTCATCTGCCCCTCCCCTCTCCTTCCGCGTGGGGCTTGTACCCAAATACCCCAGATAACTTCCTTTTTCTTTGGAGCCTTCTTTAACCATGAGTTGTCTTTTCTACAAGTTCTTTAGTCAGAGAGTTGCTCTTTACATCTGCCTTACTGCCTTCTCGTTGTAATTTAAAGCCAGTATTTCACATCCCACCTTCCTATCTGGAAGCAGAACAGTTGTCCTTCCCGTGTCACTCTTTGCATCCAGGGTGCTTTCCTTCTAAACTCCCCAGCTCCAGAAGGTGTCACACTTCACTGTGGTCATTTGCCAAAAGGTAGGTGAGTCCAGGCCAGGCGCTCCTGTAATTGGCCCTGTCTCCTGCGGAAGAAGGGAGAAGGGGCTGGATAATGGTTTGAGATGAAAGGGAATTAACCCAGCCGGAAGCTGCCTGTCAGCCCTGGAGGAAGCCAGTTCCGTCGGCAGGTGCACTCCCACACAAATGAGGCCCTGCCTTTCCTGATTCAGACATCGGGACTCAGGGACCAGGAATAGCACATGCATAATTCACGACACCCAGACAGCACCGTGGAGTGTTCCAGGGCCGATGCTTCGTGGGAATTGGCTGTGCTCCCTCCAGACACCTGTGTGCTTTCTCCTCCAGGGCCAGCGACCCGTCACCTTGATCGGCTTCAGTCTAGGAGCCAGAGTCATCTACTTCTGTCTGCAAGAGATGGCTCAGGAGAAAGGTGAGTCTGGCTCATTGTCTCAGACGAAAACCCCTCCCCAAGCTCATCCTCCGCCCCCAGGCTGGAGGCTCGGTCACAAGCCTTGCAAAGTGTGTCTCCAGTTCTTAGAAATAATAGCTAAAAGTTTGTGTTGGAAAAAGATTTATTTTTGTCTGCAAACATTGGAATGGAGGCAAGATTGTCCTGAAATGAGGACATTGTTCTGATGTGCTTTCTTGAATGGAGAGAAAGGGTCAGATGTCTGTCTCTCCATGGAGTGATGTTGGCACTTTGAGCAGAGTGGACAAGATCACGCGCATGCACACACACACATCTATACACACTCACACACGTGCTGCATGGGCTGGCAACACCTGGCCTCAGGTATTAAATGCCAGCAGCCCCTCCGGTCACTGTGGCAGCCCAGAGGCCACCACATCTTTCCTCTGTTTCCTGGGAGTGGAGGTTATGTGTGAAATGGGGTTAGTGTGACAGTGAGTGTGCTCTGGAGTGTGCAGAATGGCTGGGACACTGTCAGTTTCCTAGGGCTGCCGTAACAAACAACTACGAACTGCGTGGCTTAAACAACAGAAATTCATTCTCTCGCAATCCTGGAGCCAGAAGTCTGAGCTCAGGTGTCAGCAGGTTCCTTCCAAAGGTTCTGAGGGAGCATCCTTCCTTGTGTCTTCAGCTTCCGGTGGCTGCCGGCCTTCCTCCGCATTCCCTGGCTTGTAGATGCATCACTCCAATCTGTGTCTCCATCTTCACAACCCTTCTCCTCTTCTCCCTTCTCTTCTCTTCTAGGAACAGTTGTCATTGGCTTTAGGGCCCATCCTAGTCCAGGATAATCTCCTCTTGAGATACTTACTTAATTCCATCTGCAGAGATCCTTTTTCCAAATAAGGTCACCTTCCCAGGTTCCAGGTGGACACCTTTGGGGGATTGGGGCTGGTTCTCAGTGCTGTTCGGTGTCATCCTTTCTGTGCTGAGGCAGTGGAAGATTCTGCACTCCCGGCCTTGGTGGGTGAGGTTTCCAGGGCAGATCTGGCAGCCTCTGCTGCCTGTGGCAGGGGGCTGGGGCAGTGAATTGAAGAGCATGGGGTGCGTGGGCTGGTCCACTGTTCTTGCCTCTCGGAGACTTGCTGGTAGAGCTTAGCAGTGGCAGGCCCTGAAGGGCAAGAGAAGGAACCGAACAAGGAA
Source organism: Bradypus variegatus (assembly GCA_004027775.1). Lineage (NCBI taxonomy): Eukaryota > Metazoa > Chordata > Mammalia > Pilosa > Bradypodidae > Bradypus > Bradypus variegatus. Next base: position 11,283 of record PVKY010000533.1, read on the forward strand.
CTCCCTAGCCTGAGAGCCAAGGACAGGTGGGAGAGCAGGGGCTGGAGTTACAGCAGCATTCTCACTTAGGATCTCGCTGACCTCCTCGCTTATGAAATAGTTCATAATACCCACCCCATGTGATGGCTTTCAAGGAGTGAGGTACCCCATGAAGAGTATTTTTGTAAACTTTTAAACTCATTGTTGACCAAATTCAGTTCAAGGATGCCAGTCAGCGGTTTCTGCTCTTCGCGGTTTCTGCTGATCTGAGGTTACCCCGGAGATGGCCCCAGTCAGCCTCAGCATGTGATGTGGTTGCTGCCCAGTTGCTGGGAATTGGGGTTTGGGAACATCCACTGTCAGCTGGGTCTGAGGGCACTGGATGAGTTTGGGGCTGATGATGCTCTTTTCACCACTGGCATCCCCAGAAGGCCTGGGGAGACCTCGGAGCTTAGGGGCCTGACTCATTCCATTTCTTTACAACAAGTATTTTCTTACTCAGGGTCTACAGGTTGGCTGTGGTTTGTTGGATCTAGGATGGGCTCCGTTTCTGGCTGCAGTTTGGGTGGTCTTGGCTTAGGCTCAGGTCTGCTCCAGGTATATTTGTTCCAGGACCTGTGACAAGCTTCTCCTGTGATAAATCACCAGCATGCCAGAGCCACACCAAACCACCATGGACAGTTGAAACTTCTGTTCATATCACATCCACTAGCATTCTGTAGCCGTTATTTATTGCTGCAAAAAACTTCTCCAAACATGGTGGCTTAAAACACTAGTAGCTGTTTCCCACCGTGCTGCAGATTGGCCAAGCAGATCTGTTCTCGCCTGGACTCACTGGTGCAGCTGCAGTCAGAGGGCAGCTGGAATGGCTGGTGGTGTGTTTGGCAGGTGGTGCTGGCCATCAGCCAGTGTGCCTCAGTCTTTCTTCCAGTGACCTCTCATCCTGCACTTGGCTTGACCAACTACTTCACAAGGCCATCAGGGCAGTATTTCAAGAGGGCAGGAGTGAAAGCTGCAGGACCTCTTAAGACCTAGGCTCCGGAGCTCACACAGCACCACTTCCACTACCTTCTGTTGGTCAACACCAGTCACAGCCAGACCAGATTCAAGGGGCCAGAGAGGGTCTAGACTCCTCCCCTGGATAGGAAGAGCAGCAAAGAATTTGCCGCAATTTTTAATCTTCCACACGTGCGGTTGGCCAAAGCCAGGCATTGACCAAACCCTGGGTCAGGGAGCCACACACTCCACCCACAGTGGAGGGAGAGGGTAGGGAATATTTGCCCAACAATAATCCAAAAGGGAAGGACATGGACCTGGGAGTCAACTGAGACCTGGGTTCGAATCCTGACTTGGCCCCTGCTTAGCTGTGTAACCTTGGTTGGACAAGGACACAGCCTCTCTCAACATCCATTTCCCCATCTGCAGCAAGAGGTCAAGGTCACCTGCCTCTCCAGGTGGTGATGAAGGCCATGAACCTGGAGCTCAGGCAGCCAGCACAATGCTGGGTCTTGATGGCCTCTCAACCCCACATGTCCTCTGGCCTCTCTAAACCAGTTCTCCTGGGGAAGCTGTGGAAACTTGCCGTCATCTGTGCTGTCATCATTTTGCTCGTTTCATAGTCAACTTTCCCCCTTCCCATGCAGCAGACCATCTGCCAGGCTGCTCATTACCTGGAATGATGTGGTTTTATTAATAGAACCAATTCTTAATTCAGAGAAGCCATGTTTTTGGCTCCAATTAGCATAAATTGCATGTTAACTTCAGATCGTTAATACAAGCCAGGCCTTCAATTCCCCTACAGAATAAATAGAATTAATTACCATTAACCATTTGGCTGTGGCAGTCGGAAGTGAGTTCACTGAACAGTTGCCTCCAGGATGAGGCTGGAAGCTGGTGAGTGGGAGGGAAGCAGGAGGCAGGTGGCCTCTTGGTGGCAGGGCTGGTTGGAGTGACAATGAGGAGCTGCACCACAGCCTTTTGGGGGATGGTTGCCAAGCTTCATCCTTCCGGTATCTTTCCCACCCCTGGATCTTCATGGCCTGCTGGTAAGAATTTGGGCTTTGGTATTTGGCAGGCCTGGGTTTGGCTCCTGGCTCTTCTTCTGACCAGCCATGGGATCTGGGGCAAGTCACTTACCCTCTCCAGTATGAAAGTACTTGGTCCTGATTTGAGTACACTTAGTAAGTGCTTGTTTCTTTCTCTGAACTATAATCCGAAGACCTACTATGCACAAAGAACTGTGGTAAGTGTTCAGATATAGGAGCTTGTCATTTTGTGTCCACTTTCAAGCCCCCAGTGAGACCACAGACTCCCGGTAGGCAGGGTCTGCCTTGTTGCCCACTGACTGTGGCACCCAACACACTGAGCACCCAGGGAAACAGAGAAGCCTGACTTTGGGCGGTGGAAACAAGCATAAGCTATGTGCTCGTAAGCCAGGTGCAGACTCCGCATAGGCCAGGCCACGCTCTGAGAACTTATAGTTGTTCTCTCATTTCATCCTCACAGCAACTCAGTGAGGCAGGTGCTCCTGTTCTCCCTGTTTCTCAAATGAGGAAACTGAGGCAGAGGGGTTAAGCCACACAGCTCCTAAGTGGCAGAGCCAGTATTGGATCCTGGGGAGTCTGGCTCCAGAGCCCTCACTGCTCACCACTGGGCTACACTTTCAGAGGACCTAGGCCTTGAACTGTAGGCAGACCTCGTCCAGTGGAGCTGGGGGAAGGGCAGTCCAGAAGGTCAGACCAGATGGGCAGAGGCAGGGTTCTCGACATCTTCCAGAAAAGGGGAAGTCTGGTGTTTGTACAGCGTAAGACAGGGGACCTGGAGGTAGAACAGTGGAAAATACTGACAGATTCAGTTGGGGCCTGGGCACAAGGTCTTAAATGCCAGGCCAAGGAGTTGGAACTTACTGGTTAGGAGCTGGGGAAAGGGCCAAGGTCTCTGGATTGTGGTACTGAGCAGTTGCAAAGGGTGCTGTGGAGAGAGGGGGTAGCTGGAGGGTTCGGCCCTGGATGGCCTGTAGGTCACCCCCACATGCACATGCACCCATGGCACCAACTCAGCAGACCCTGAGGGTCTCCAGTGCCCCCACTGTTTTCCAGAATTCTCAGCACAGTTCCGAGGCCCCACTCATGATATGACTTCCAGCGTCTTCACCCACCATGCTTCTCCTCAAAACTGGGCTCTGTTCTTCCATCTCCTTTGCTAGATAACCCCTACTTGTTCTTCACATCTCACTTGGGAAGCTCTCTCACCAATAATAATAATAATAATAATAATAATGGGAATAGTAGTAATGGCAGAAGCACACGCTCGTCTATATAGCATGTGCTGTGCTTTCATGTGCTAGGCACAATTCTAAACTCCTTGCAGATATAATCTCACATAATCCTCAACACCTCCATGACAATGTGTTGGTTTGGAACCGTATGTACCAGAAAAATATAGCTCTTAATCTTAATCCATTCCTATGAGTGTGAACCCGTTGTAAGTAGGACCATTTGAAGATGTTACTTCAGTTAAGGTGTAGCCCATCTCATTCAGATGGGTCCTCAAAAGGACCCCTGTTACTGGAGTCCTTTGTAAGCAGAATGAAATGCAGACAGGGAGAGAAGGTCGATGGAACCCGGAAGAGAATGGAGTGGCCAGGAGAGACCCCCATGTACATTGCCATGTGACAGAGGCTCCAAGGACCGAGGATCTCCGGCAGGCAGCCCCAGAAGTACAGTCTGGGGAGAAAGCATTGCTTTGATGATGCCTTGATTTGCGCTTTTTCCCAGCCTCAAAACCATGAGGCAATAAATCCCCGCTGTTTAAGCTAAACCACTGCATGGTATTTGTTTGAACAGCCTAGGAAATGAAAACAGATTTTGGAATTTAAAAAATGTAGAAATGGCTTTGGAATTGGGTAATGGATAGAGGCTGGAAGAATTGTGAAGTGCTTTATAGGGAAAGCCTAGACTCTTTTGAAGAGACTGTTCAGAGAAATATGTATGCTTAATGTACTTCTGATGAGGCCTTAAAGGGGAACAATGGATGTGTTATTGGAAATTGGAGAAAAGGCGATCCTTGTTTTAGAGTGGCAGAGAACTTGACGAAATTGAGTTCTGGTGTAGGATGCAAGGCAGAACTTGACAGTGATGAACTTGGTAATATTTAGCTGAGGAGATTTCCAAGCTAAATGTGGAAAGTGCAGCCTGATTTCTCCTTGCAGCTTATAGTGAAACTAAAGAGGAAAGGGATAAGTTGAGAACTGAACTTGTGGGTACAAAGAAACCAGAGATTGATGGTTTGGAAAATTTTGAGCCTATCAGAGAGTATGTTCTGAGACTAGGGACATAAGTGGCTGTATCAGGGACCTCTCTGAGCTTCCAGAAAGCAAGTTCCCAGAAAATAGGGCTCCATGTGAGGCCTTAACTGAACATGGAACCAGTAAGCAATTTCTGTGGAAGTCAGGATTGGAAATGTAGTCATCCAGGAAGGATCTGTGGAAAGTCCTTTTGTTTGATGGTCTGGACCCCCCTGCAAACTACATGCAAAAGCCGACAAGTTTTATGTGAGATTCATATGAGCAGAACCACTGCCAGCCTGGACCAAAAGGGGTCACATCAGAGGGAGAATGACTTCACGAGCAGAACCATGGATGCTGAGGTCTGGACCAAAGACATCTCCTTGGGCCAAGAAAGTGTTCCCACCTGTGTATGTAGAAAGGGCGGTTCTGCCCCTGAGCTTGGAGGAAATGCGTCTTCTGCCCCCTTGTTCAGGAAAAGTGCTGCCACCCCAATGCTTGGAGATGGTGGGGCCTGTGCCCAGGGTTTGTGGAGAAATTGGCCACCATCTGATGCTTGGAGAAGGTGGAACCTTCACCCCGGTGTTCGGGAAAAAAGGCCACTGTGCAAGCACTTGGAAGGGGTGTGGCATCTGCTCTATCAAGCCCGAAGGACAAAACATCGATCTATAGATGATTCTCAGACCTTGAAATCTAATGGAGTTTGCCCTCTGGATTTCAGACCTGTGTTTGGGACCCATGACCCCAGTTCTCCTTCCAGTTTCTCCCTATTGGAGTGGGAATGTCCATCTATGCCTGCCCCTCCCTTGTACACTGGAAACAGATAACTAGTTTTCCAGAACTTGTTCTGTAGATTTCACAGGTCCACAGCCAGAGGGGAATTGTGCCCCAGGACAGAACACACCCATAACTGATTTTGATGAGACTTTGTACTTTGTTACTGAAATGACTTAAAGCTTTTGGGATGTTGTGATGGAATGAATATATTTTGTATGTGGTGAGAACATGTCTTTTTGGGGTCCAGAGGGTAGAGTGTTGAGGTAGATGCTGTTATCACGCCCACTTCACAGATGGGTAACCTGAAATACAGAGCTTAGGTAACTTGCCCAATCACACGCTGGCAGGTGGCAGCCCGCCTCTCCAAGTTTCTCTTCCAAGGCTTCCTGGAACACCTTTCCCAGCACTTGTCTCGTGGTTACAACTGCTGCTTACTCATCTGTCCTTCCAGTCCGTTAGTAATTGTCACCTAAGAGTACACATCAGAATTACTTGGGCAATTCTTTTTCAAAAATATATGCACCTGGGTCCTACACAGAAGGGGCCACAGAAGGAGCCAGCACCCCTATTTTGGAAATAACTCCCCTGGGCAATTCTGGTGCCCAGACCTGGTCGGGAACCACGGCACAGGAGGGGTGGGGGCAAGAAGGGGCTCTGCTTCTCTTTCTTCCTCATCCCTGTGTCCCAGGCCTTTCACAGCCTGGCCTGCGCCAGATGCTCAGGGAGCACATGATGAATGAATGCTGAGTCCCGCCAGGGGTCAGGAGCATTGATCTGCATGCCCGTCTCCCCCAGTAGCTCGAAGCTCCTTGCAGGGAAGAACCATGCCATACTCAGCTTCTTGTGTTTCCTGGACTTTGCACGGATGCTTGCAAATGTTCGAAGGAAGGAGGGGTTCTTTTTTAATTGGTACCATAGGTCAGTGACATTCTATTTAGAAAATACCTACTTTTTAAAAAGAAGTAGAGGAAACTAGGGTTGGAGCTTTCAGACAACAAGAATTGAATTGGACTCTGGCTCTGAATAGGTCTTTCTTCTTGATCCCCCTGATCATTTCCCCTTACTTAACAGCATCCCGTCCCACCCTCTATCTAGATGGGAGGTGAGGAAGGAAGCTGGTCATCTGTCTTTGCTTTGCCCTTGGTCAAGAACACTCTGAAAAGAGGTCTTCTGTCCCTTGGTTGTGGCTTATTCCAAATGTGAGCAGCAGCTGTGCACACATCAGCGGGACAGGCCTGGGTTTTCTTGCTGGGCAGAGGAAGGACCCTCTGTAAGGTGGACAGTGGACTCCCGGGGCGTGCTCTGTTTAACTCTCCCCTGACCCATGGAAGGGAGATCTCTGACTCTAATTCTGGACCTCAGAGCTGTTTATGTCCCCAGTTTTCTTTTCAAACCAAACTGCAGAGGGGAATTGAGAAGTTTCTAAATCCTAAGTACTGTGTGCTTTCTGGAAGCCTTGGCCTCCCTTGACAGCCCTTTGGGAGACTGGGGTTGAGCAAAGCCTTCCTTGCCAAACTTCTGAAATGGGCTTGGCAATGTAAAATGAGCAAAAGCATAGATGCGTACATATTTACATACTCACAAAAATGCACTCACATTCAACTATGTTTATACCTACACCCTCCCAGTGTGGCCCCCCATCTTTCTGCTGCTCCCCCACAACCTCTTTTCAGCAGCCCAGCAAGCCTGTTGCCTCCAGGGCTTAACAGCTTACCATCCAGGCCCCTTCCATTCAACACACATTGTGCCAAACACAGCTGGGGCCAGACCCCTGCCAGGTGCTGGAAGGACGGCAGCAAGGTGCAGGGTCTCTGCAGTCATAGGGCAGTGGGGACACACAGCTCTTCCCCGTAGAGAAGCTTCCGGTTTCATTGCTGAAAGTCTCTGTGGGCTCTGGAGTCAGACTGAGGAGTTTGAATCCCAAACCCACCTTTAGGCAAGTCACGTAACCTCTCTGAACTCTACTTGACTTGAGTGAAAACCAGTAAATAATAATATCGCCATCAAGGTGGTTGTGAGGATTAAATGAGATAAAGTAGATAAATGCCTGGTGTATAATAAGAGCCCAGTGATACTTACAGAACACTTGTGCTATGCCAGGACCTGTCCTAAGCTCAGTAAAGGGGAGCTAGCACACAGTTTCATAGCCTCCCACCCCCACGCCATGTGTGACAGGGACCATGGATCTACTTGGGGAAACATCTGCCTCACATGGAAGGGTCAGGGCTGCCAGCTCCTTGCTATGGCTGCATCTACCTTCTACCCACTTCCTCGATCCCCTTCCCAAGTGCTGGCCTCATGTTACTTATGGGGCATCTTCAAGTCGCCAGCTGGCCGTGATCTTGAGAGAATGATTCACCCTTTGCCTGGAGCTGCCGCTCTGTGGTCTGGTTTCAGGCAGCCCTGCTTGGTTAACACCCAGTTAATCTGCACGCTCTGGAGACACTCTCCCAATTGCAGAAAACCTGTCATTGTCTGAGTTGGTATGAAAGAGGAATTACTCTAATGCATTTGGACCTACTGTTTTCTGGAGCCCCTTGAGACCTAGTAATGAAATGTCACAATAAATCCCACAGTCACCCATAGCAGATCATCCTTCGGCCTGCTTCCTGCTCCCTGCCCCCTGCCCCTTCCTAACTGTAGCCCATCTTTCCTTCACTCTCCCCTAAGAAAAGTTGCCTGTAGAATTAGCCATCTTCCCAGCTTCCTCTCACTTTTCTGGTGAGGTCGTGCACAGCAGGGGTTGCTGCTTTGGGGGTGTGCCCCCATTCATAGGGTGCTTTTCGCAGCCTGGGCTGCCCATCCTTCAGGCTCAGCATAGTCAGCTTCTGTCCAAATGTGTGCCCAGCCTGTAAGCCCCCAGGGGGACAGGAGTCCTGTCTGGCTGACCTCTGTCCCTCGGACGAAGCCTGCAGAAGCAAGTGCTCTCTATAAATGGGTTGTACTTGAAGCCTAGTGATATAGGCAGTCACATCTTGTCAGTCAGGATAGGCTAGGTTATGCTGCAGCGACAAAGAGCCCCCAAGTTTTAGGGGAATAACACAACAAAGGTTGATTTCTCATCCAACTTCCTGTCCACTGGGGGTCAGCAGGGGGCTGGGATGACTGTTGTCACTCAGACCCAGGCCAGTAGAGGCTCCACTGCAACGTGTTTCCTCAGTAGGGGTTAAGAGAATGTGGTGAGTTATGTGTGGGCTCTTAACGCTTTCACCTGGAAGTGACACATGTCAATTTCAGTCATATGTCATTGACTAAAGCAAGGCACATGGACAAACCTAACATTGAGGGCAGAAAATGTATTCCTACTGTGCGCTGAGAAAGCAGAGAGCCAGAACTGTGTGTTGAAAAGCATCAGTCACTACCCACACATCTTATTCTTATATCCAGTATGGGGGCCTCATGGTCCCATTAATATAACAAGTAGCAGTTTTCTTCTCCTGAACACACACTAGAATGTCACACTGACTTAGCAGCCAGAAGACCTTAGTTGGATTCTGGTCTTCTGTTAATTCTCAGCTGAGGTCTCAGGCAGATACTTATTCTCAGTTTCTTTATCTGCAAACGGTGACTTTCTCATCTGCCTCTACCTTGCCTCACAAGAGCTGCCCTTATAGCTTGGAGGGTAAATGTCCACCTCTACGGGAAGCCAGAGTGGGACAGGCCCTGGGGACGCCTGGGTGAGAGCCCCAGTGATTGGTGGTACCTGGGAACCCAGGAGCTCAGCCAAGGGGCTGCCACACAGAGGCCGGATAACTCTGGCCTGTTACCCACCAAAGGTACAGAGCCGAGGTCAGTGCAGAGCCAGGGTCCAGGCTGGCAGGGGTCAGGGCTCAGGCAGCATTCAGCCGAAGCTCTGGGCGACTTTGGCAGTTGCAACTCCAGGCTATGCCCAGTGCCGAGAATTGGAGGCAATGGCCTTGTGAAAAGATCTTGAAAACCTCGAGCTACTGGAATAATTGTAGTAGTAGCAGTGGTGACAGTGGCTGCCATGCACCAAGGCCCAGCTCCCAGCCACGTTTCTGCTCAAGGTTTGTCATACATCCTTTTCAACCCTTGTAGCTGCCCCATGAGGCAGGTAATTCTGCCCCTATTTTTCAGATGAAGAGAGTGAGGTTCAAAGAAAGATGGAGTCATATGCTCTAAAGCTAGGATTTTGACTCAGCTCACTCTGCCTCCAGAGCTCCTCTTTTTTTATATCATTTTATTTTCGCTCCTCCTGGTTGCATTTTCACTCAAGCCAGTATCCCAGAATAGACCTTCCAAGCAGAGAACTGTTCAAAATCAAATTCGCTCCATTGGCTCATGTGTGCCTGGCACCAGGCTGGACTTTGGAGAGATGGCAGTGAGCATCCCTGCACAGACCTGGCCTCCTGGGGCTGACAGTCTTCTGACGTAAACTGCCCTCCCTGAGACACGAGTTGGGGTCTTGCCGTATGGTGGCGCAGATTGGCAGTGATGCATGTCAAGCATCCAGCAGAGTGCCTAATGCATAGTAGGTGCTCAGTAAAAGGAGCACGTTCTGTTTTCCACACCATGTTCTTGGGCAGCCGCCAGGTTGAGGCTGATGTTCCTTGGCCCACATGTCCAGCCCTGGGATGGAGACCATTATTCCTGCCACTTCAAACTCTTGAGTATTTGTCCTAGGAATTAGAAGTCATATGAGAGCCAGCCCCCAACCCTGACCCTGGCTCAGGGGCAGGTGCTCAACAAGGCTTGCAGGTCTACTGTGCTCTGCCCACGGCTGCAAGCAGGTGGTTTGGGTTTGCACAGACACGGCGGGGGCTGGCCATGCTCTACCCACGCATCACCCTAGAGATCTGCGATCCCTGCGATCCCAGGCTGAGTGGGAAGGACTGATTCCCATGGGAATCCCTTGCCTTCTGGATGAATGTTTTGGATGCTTTGTGTGGCTGAGGAATCTTTTCTGCAAGCAGAAATAGACAGACCCAGATTCAACTGGGGTTGACTGAGAGCCCTACCTACCTGCCCATGTGATTGATGAATTATTTCTAATCATCATCATCATCATCATCATCACCATCATCAACTGGCCAGCTAACAATTTAGGGGCACTTATTATATGCCAGACACAGCTAAATACTTCACAAGCCTTATTTTATTTAATTTTCACCATACCCCTATGAGGTTTTAATTACCCCCATTTTACAGATGAGTAAATGGAGGCTTTCAGAGGTGAAGTAACTAGCCTAGGGTCCCAGGACCACCGATGATGAAGCTGGAATTTGGATCCACAGTGGCTAGCCCAAGCTCTTACTCATGGTGGCTGCTTCTCTAATCCTTGCAGCCACCCTGGAAGGTCGGGATAATTAACTCCACTCCACAGTTGAGGTAGTCGAGGCTCAGTGTGAGGAAAGGGATTTGCCCAGGTGGGTCCATTAGGATTTGGAGGTTGCCAGTCTCTGAGATTTCCAACCACTGCCCTTTCAGCCGTACCCAGAGCACCCCTCTGCCCAAGAGGAAAATGGGGGGTTCAGGCAGCTCTTTTCTCCACTGGTCCAGGCAGCCCCTGCCTTTATATTCTATACTTTTTTTTCTTGCTTTCTAGAATGCCCTCGCCTGCCTCCCCTGCCCAGAGCCAGTTCAGACACATCCTACAGGAAGTGGCTCAGAAAGCCCTTCCTCCATGCTCCACGTGAGAGGAAGCCCCAGACTTACAGGCATTTAGAAAAGAAAAGTTGTTTCTTGCAAAAAAAAAAAAAAAAAAGAAAAGTGCAAACTAGTCAGACTTCAGAAGGCCTGGCTTGCCAAACTAAAAACAAACAAACAAACAACAACAAAAATAGGCACTGAAAGGGAAGGCAGGCACACACGCACCCATGAGCTCCAAGATTATCGAGTTTTCACGAGTCTCTTCTCACTAGAAAGAGCCATTTTCCCCTGAGGTTACTGCAGCCTCAGGCAGCGGCGTCCTGAATCCTGGAGATAAAGTGCTTCTGTCTGGGAACCCACAGTTCCTGGGAAATGCTCACCTATTTGGGGAACTGGAGCTATTCAGGGTGATGCTGTGGTTTTTGCTTTATCCCAGGGTAGGATTCATTGTTGGTGTTGCTGTCAGTCACAGTGGGAGGGCTGCACCTGCCCGTGCACGACGACGACAGTTTAAGTCCAGTCCTCACGACGTCCTCCTGAGATGGGCGTGATTCACCCCATGTCATGGATTTGTAGACCAGGACACTGAGAGCTGAAGAGGTTCGCCTGAAGTCAGAGCTGGGGCAATCCCCCCCCTCGGCCCCTCGCCCACCTGTCTGATTCTGCCCTCACCAGGCTTTGTTTTAATGTGTCTGCTTCAGGGCTCCCTCCCCTGCTAGAGAACGGTCAGCTTCAGGGCAGGGCCTGGGTCTGCCTTGTTCACCTCTGTGTCACAGTGCTGACCCAGGACTTGTCACACAGGAAGTGCTGATACATGCTAATAGTTAGCAAAGGGATGTGAAGGCAGCCACAAAGTTTGCCCACAGAAGATGTCAACCGACACCTTTGAGCAGGGAGAGGCTTGAGCTGCCTCAGCAAAGAGGACCCCACAGCCCATGAGACCTCGGTGGCCGGTTGGCCTGTCACCCGGGCCTCCTAGTGACCTCGCTACACTTAGCCATCCCCACTCCCTGACTGCCCAGCAGGTGGGATCCCAGCATGCGCCCAGCCCATATGCCAATCCCACCCACTAGAAACAAGACAAAACATGCACCTGCCCAGTGTACCTTTGGGCAGGAAGTGAACATAGCCCAAAACCCCAGAGATGAACAGGCCACCTGCAGTGACAGTCTGTCTGCCAGCCAATGGGGCGAATTTGCTTTGGAGTGACTAGGCTTTCATAAAAGATATTTCTGGCCCCAGAAGGAGCAAGTGGGTAGAAGTCACCATCTGCACACCCACTGAGCCTCTGGACCCCAGATTATAATAGGATTTTTAGCCTTTCTATGTATTTGCTTTAAAAAGGTTTCAAAAATTAAAAAGTCAGTAGCAAACTCAATTCAAACTGATTAATGGTAGCTGGCTGAGCCAGGAAACAGCCACATGACTCAAGCAACCACTTACTGCTTCAGTGTATTTGTCATTTATTCTCTTCATTCCAAAAGGACTTGAAGGGGATTAAAGTCATTATATATTATCCCTGCCTGGCAGCCCTGTCCATGCAGCCAGCAAGACATCACAAGATGAACGAGGCTTGCCCACAGATGTATTCATTCAGTAAATGAAAGCCTTCAGGGCCTGATGTACTCTGAGCACTGGGGCCATTAATTAAGTCAATCCTGGCTCTCAACCCTTCTCCATCATTTTCCCTGCGTTTTCAAGATACACGGGATCATGGCCATTGATTGAGAAACCAGCCACCTTTGTGGCATGAAGGAAGGAGCATTGGACTTAGAGTCTAGAGAACTGAGTTCAAAACCAGGCTCTGCTAGTTAATGTCTGTGTGCCCTTAAGCAAGTTGCTTTGCCTCTCTGGGCTTCAGGGTAATTAAAATTGGAATTGATGCCGCTTGGAGTTGTGCTGAGGGTTTAGTAGCTACTGTTTACTGACACTAACTATGTGGCAGGCACTATGCCAAGCACTTTGTACAAACAGCCCTAAGAGGTAGGTGTTAATATTCCTATTTTGCCTGTGAGGAGACCCCCCTGTGTCACCAGTACCCGGCATGGGACTTGGCACAGAGGGGTGACACCGTATTTCACACAGGGTGGACCTGGGATGCAACTCCAGCTTACATGGCCACAAAGCTGGCCACGCAATAGGTTGGATGTGACAGCACTATGTCTGCACCTAGGTGACCCCTGGTAATAAGCATTCCTTTCTCCCTTTCTCCATGAGCTTATCCAGATGGGTTTTTCCAAGGCTGTAGTGCTCACAAATACAACAGTAATGCCTTTGGACCTGCTGGCAACTCTCCGGGGAGGGATGAGTCAGCAGAACATGCAATTCATTTGCTGCTTTAATCTATCTCAAGGCTGACCAACCCCGGGTCTTCACAAGAGGCTTGGCCAAAGATTATGCCAACTCCATTTGGAAGGCATTTGTCTCCTCTCGGAGATGCAGACATCCTTGACCTTAGCAGGCGCCACCTGCCAAAATGCATTTGATCACATACTGAATTTTGTTGTCCAGGTGTGTAAAGACGGCAAGAAATCGGGGCTGGCTCTGGCTTTGCCTCTGGCTCTCCCTGCTCCGCTGTTAATCCACAGGGAACAGCCACACTTAAACCCGCTCCAACTTCCTCCCACAGATTGGCCACCAGTCCCCACTGTTTAAGTCTACTTAGCTTCCAGGAGGCCCAGGTCAGAGCTGGATAGCCTCGTCCGGCATCTCTGAGGTGCGGTAAAGGAGACCAGGGAAGTACTTGCTCAGAATGGTGGTGATAATTGGTTATCATGTTGGAAGTTTGATGCTATTATAACTGGGGGACCCAGAAAGACCCATATCCTAATCCTGGAAATGACCCCCTTCTCCCCACGGCTCCCAAGAGAGATGAGCACACAAACTGGCTAAATGATAACCAGGGCACCACTTTAATGCCACCTAGGCCGGCCCCGAAAGCCCCCAGAGAAGAGCTCGCTGAAGCTGGGCAGGTCACACAGCAGGCTCAGCCACCCGAAAGCCCCAGTCCTGATCTGGATCCCACTGCATCCTGGCCGGCAGCATGGGGGAAGGAAGGAAGTCAAAGGGGACCAGCCCCACTGTATGGAATAAGGATATTTCCAGAGAGGGAGAGAAAGGTGGCCCCACCTGCCCCGAGGGACCTAGCTAGCAGGGTCTCTTGTCTTGTTGCATGGCCTACAGCAACCTGCCCATAAGTACTTGGGGACACTGAGACCAGCGCCCTGTCTTCTTTTGGGGGCAGTGGGAGGAGGCCTGGGAAGAGAAGCGAGCTGATGTAAAAGGGGAGGCTGAGCATGCCGCTGCTCCTGCAGCCAGCACTGGATAGGACCAGGGCCAGAGCTCCAGCCACACATCCTGCCACCTCAGGCTGCTCAGCACCCACTGGGGCCAGGAACCTGATGTGCAAAATTCCCAGGAGTTCTGCCCTCCAGAACGAGTCTCCCTAGTCAGTCTGTCCCACACCCTGGTCCAGCCATTTGGAGACACTTCCTACTTCTAACTAGCACACATAGGGAGCAAGGGGCTGATTAAACGGAAGGTCTGCTGGTCATTACCCGGCCGGCCACAGTTCTCCAAACCCCAGGGGTGAGAACATGGGCCCAGGGTCAGAAGCCCCAGGTTCAAATCCTGCCTCCACCACTGACTGACTCTAGGACTTGGTACAAGTTACACAGCTTCTTCAGGCCTTCCTCATTAATCAAATATATCTAATGATACCCGCCTGCAGGCTAAGATGGTTACACAGTAGGTACTTTGCAATTCTTCAAAGCATTTGAATAATGTTCAGGGCCCTTCCTCAGGTTAATCGTAATTTGATGATCCAGAAGGCACTTCAAGAACATCATCTTGGGGTCAATACTACGGGCCTCCGTTCATTCTTTCACCCTATGAACCTCTGAAATTGTGGACTCCTAGTCTCAGGTTCCCCAGGGATGTTTGTGATCATCTGGTTCAATCTCCACACAATACAGGGATCCCCCTGACAGCATCAAAGGTGTCCACTAGCCTCTGCTTCATTGCTCCTAGTGACAGGAAGCTTACGGTCCCATCCAGGGGACTTGTTTTACCAGGAGAGTCATTCACTTGTGGGCTGTGGATCTTCACACCCTGGTGGAGTTTGAATGGGCGAAGAGAAGATACGCTGCCCGGGGAGGCCACTGGCCACCCAGACTGGGCCCCGAGGGCTGCAGGGCCTGGGCAGCCAGCACGTCCCCAGATGTGGCCCTGGGCTTTTCAGAAACATGATTTTGTCCATTTTGCACCCAGCGCTGATCAGAGTCCTGTTAACCAGACTCACGAGAGACTGTCAAAACAATGCCAATTCATTGAGGTCCGCCAGCCGTTGTCACGCTCGTGCAGATCAGATCGAGGGGTTGTGTCACTGCCAGGCTCCTGGGAAACTGGTGATCTCCCACAGATTCTGTGATGAACAGGGGATGGGGAGGGGTGGGCTCGAGGAAGAGGTGAGCCCTGAGGACCATCCCAGTATCCTAGAGAGCTCCTCTCTCTAGTGACCCTTTTCTCCTTCCCTCCTGCCTCCCCCTAGGCAGAATTGTGTATAAACAGGCCACAAGTCTCAGTCATAGTAACTAAGGAATCCAGACCCTCTGCTGGGAAGGAGAGTTCCTATGGAGGGATCCCAGCTGGGAAAGCATACACCCCAAAGTCTCGTTAATTTACATATTAATTTACCATCTCAGTTCACAGCATTTCTGTAATGGAAATGGGCTTGTTTTACTGGGTTCCATTATCACCACACCTGCTTAGCCAGTATTGTTAAAACTATTGTCTTTTAGAAAATTGCCAGGCCTGTTTTGCAGAGCAGTAGACAAAAACATTCCTGCCTGTGCATTGTGCTTTCATGACAGGGTCTGAGTTTTGCAGGTAATAGCCTGAAAGCTTTGCTGCCCCCTTCTCTGCAATCCCAGCACAAAATGTCCCCATGTGAACCCCGACCTTTCAGCTCTCGTTTGTTCTTCATGACTCTGTTTCTTCCATCTTCCATTCACTTGTTTATTCACACCTCCATTTATTTTCTTACGCAAAGCCCCATCTCCTTCCTCAAAGGATTCAAGCACCTTTCAGGAAATACAGCCACTAAGGCAACAACTTGTGAATAAATATAAAACATCAAGACCAAGAGAAACAGAAAGGTGAACAAATGCAGAAGAGCCAGCCTGGAGCAAAAGAGCTCGCAGCCAGACCTCGATCTGGGTCCTTGCCCTGCCACTTACCAGCCGAGCAACCGGGTGCTGTGTTCTCAGTCTCTTCGCCTGTGAAATGGGTCTGGTAACACTTTCTTCATACAATGATTAAAAGGATTAAGTGGGATAATATATGTAAAGCACTTGGCAGAATGGCTGGCAAGTACTAGGCATTTCAGTAACCATGATTTTAATTATTGCTACTCCATCTTTACCTGTTACTACCCAGTTGCTATAATTGTGCTGGGAGTTGAGCGATTCCTTCCTAGCAATGACAGCAAAAGCAGAAAGAGATGTCTGTAAGGCGGTGGAGATGCCAGCTCCACAGGTAACAAGACCTTCCATTTCGACCTGACTTATTCTGTGTAAGAGTTGCACCCTCTCCTTTTAAGAACTGAGTGTTCAGGTTCAGGCTTAATTAGCCATCAGACTATCCAGTCTCTCTGCCTTTGGCGGCTAGAAAGGTCGGGGCTGGAGGTTGCAAGCCTTGCACCGTGAGGAGAATGTCGTGGTTGTGAATAATCTTTATAAGCTGCCTGCCTACTTCTACAGAGATGTATTAGCAACAGGGATGTCTTTGAAAATTCAGATTGGAGATAATTATCTCTTCAACTTTGGTGAGCACCTGGGTACTTGGAAGACAGTTAATTAGGCGACAAGTCTCAAGTTGGATTTTCATTTCGGTAGTTGTGCATGTTGTAATTCAGCAGCTGCTGGAGAATGTACCTGTATCACAGGCTCAGAACATTAAAGGGAAAAAAAAACATGATTTTTAGTTAGTCCTGCCACATTCCTCTTTGGAGGTTTGATGGAGAACAGCTGCTCATCTCCAAAAGCAGAAGCCATTGTTCCAAGGAAAGGGGAAGGAGCTGATGTTTATTGAGCATGTACTGTTTGCCAGGTAGTAACAATCCATCCCGATGTTCCCAGTCACCTGGGAAGGTGTGGACAGTTACGCCTGGAAGCAGACATTACATTTTCCATTTTTACAGATAGGGAGCCTGAAGCCCAGGGAAGTCAGGTGACTTATCCAAGGGCACACAGCCAGTGATTAGCAAATCTAGGATTCTAAGCCATTTCCTGTTACCCATTCTTTTATGCTGCCTCTTCTGACCAGCTTGCTGCCCTCAAAGAGCCTAAGACCCAGTTAAGAAAATGAGATGCCAGCCATAAAACAGGTAAACGACAGTAGGAAATGCTACATCCCAAGGAACTGGACATGAAGGGCTGCAGCCATTCAGAGGAGGGAGCGTTTCCTTCCAGATGCAGGGAAGGCTTCAGGGAGGAGGCGGCAGGCTTTGAAGAGCTGGTCGCCTGGACAGGCTGCAGGGAAGGCAGGAGGCCTTGGGGCCTGGAATTGCAGACAGCAAAGATCCAGAGGTAGGAAGGTGAATGGTCCAGGGAGGACAAGTAATCTGAGCCAAGATTTGGGTTAGGACATTGGGAGAATCAAGGTAATGAGATGAACAGGAACCAGAGGGCGGGGACTTGACCTATTCAGTAGCAAACAGAGGCCTAGACAGAGGCTTGACTTGAGGCCTTAGCTCCAGGGCTTCTACTTGGGGCATTTCTCCTTCCTTTCAGCCAGACCCCAAGCAGGGCCCAGTCTCCATTCCTGCCTCCCTGCTGAACCCCAATCCCTCCCCCATCCTGCAGCCTTCCCTCCCCACAGCTGGCGTAACCACCATACCTTTTGTCCTGCATTCTCTTTTCCCTCACTCTCTGCTCCCGTAGCTGGGGCCTCCAGTGTTCGCTGAGCTGCACCAAATGAAGCCTGGTGCCTCCTGCACCCCAGGCCCTTTGCGTGTAATATTTCATTTCAGCCTCACAGCTGCTGTTACCCCTGTTTTTCAGGAGTGCAGTCCCTCCGAGAGCTCAGGGGATTTGGCCATGGTCATGCAGATTGTAAGTGACCATTCCGAGGTGGACCCCAGATTGGTCTGACTTCCAAACCAGGGTTCTTTCTCTATTTGTCCCTTTAGGTTCACAGCTGAGTGTTTGTTTACCCGACTCCCTCAGGCTGGCACAGCTAGGTAACGGTCTCATCACTCCGTCACAGGGGTCCCAGGGTGGGGCAGGAACTCTGGACTGTGGTCGGCCCACCCCTTGCATGATGCCTCCTCTCTAACCGGAATACAGCCTGCCTTGGAGACACACACAAACACACACACACACACACACACACTGAGCATTTGTGATTGTCGCAGCACTACCTAATGGCGATTTCCAGGGGCAAGGGTGGGCAGTGCGCTATATTGAGGTAAAGGGCTTGGCAGCCAGCTCCTGCATCCCCAGGGCTCCAGTTAGGTGTTGCTAGCCAGGGTCTACTGACAGCCTTTCATTGATGGCTTGTGCAGAACAAAGCAGCTGCTTCTACTTCAGGAGAAGTTTGCATGCCACCCAGTTATATCCTTCTCATTTTCACTTTACACTACAAGCACTTATTAGGCACCAAAGATACAAAGAGGCGAAGGAACCAGTATTTATCAAATACCTGCTGTGCCAGGTGTTTGCAGGCATCATCTCATGTAACCTTCCCAAGGCCTGTGAGGTAGGAATTCCGAGGCCATTTTCCAGGCTAGGAAATGAAGCTCAGAGAGGTGTACACAGGCTGGGCTCACACAGCGGGGGGCACAGGGCCAGCAGCGGAACCTGCTGTGTGTTCAGAACTGAAGCTTCACCTACCTGAGCATCACGGGACATTCAGGCAGCAGTTGCCCAAAGGGTGCCATTGTTTCAAGTGCCCTTGTTTCCCCCAGATATAAAGCGGGAGGAAAAGACCTGGCAAAGGATGTCTTATAAGAAGTAAAATTGGATCCCACTAGTGACAAGATGGGAGAGAACTCAGATGGGTTTTTTTTTTGAGAATTCGACAGCATCCTAGATGCTCCTGCCGTGTGGCAGATCCAGGGTGGAGAGAATCACTGGTAAAGAGGAGGAAGCAGAGACCAAGTTCAGGATGTGATTCTATTTTTATAACAGGCTACTGGTGGCCCTGGGCTACTCGGCAACCTGAGACCTGCATTTTGGCTGCTTATGTGAGGAACTGGCAGAGTTGTCACAAAGCCTTCTAGTGCTTTCTGCCCTGATTGTCCCTTTTTGTCATTTGTTTTAGAAATGGAGTCAAGAGTAGGTTTCAAAGCTTGAGGAGGGGGTAAAAGGGGGAGCAACCACAGGGAAATCTTATTTTGTACCTAGAATGTTTTCCATTCAAATTAAGTAAATTACTACCTGACATATGACCACCTTTTAAAATAAGTGTGCAGAAAATACCAGAATTTAAGTAGACTCAGGCTTGCTAAACCACAGCCAATGTGCCGTGAACACCAGGGGGCTGTAATCACTGGCAGGATAAGAACCTCTGTCAGTTTAGAGGCAGCCTTCCCAGCAGCAGACATTCTCATGCGGCTTCATGATTTATGTCATTTCTATTCACCATCAGTGTTCCTATGTCATATTTTTATATTGATTCATAATCTGTGTTAAATTCATTTTAAAAGGAATCTTTACCGCAAATGGAAAATCAGTATTATTTGTCATAAATAGAAGGAATAGTAAGAAGTAAATGCATTAAAAATAAAGCAATGGAAAAAAAAACAAAGCAATGATATTGACAATATAGCTTGATGCTGTCATCTGTCAAAGGCCCTGAGTCTGAGGCCTGTCCCCTTTCTTAAGAGAAATTTATAAGCAATGGAGAAACATTAAAGATATATTAGCAACTACTGGAGTGGCAACAGTATGGACTAATTAGCCTAAAACTTCTCCCATTATAAATATTCTAGAAATACTAGACAGAATATAGCAACTATCTCTTAAATGCTTAGCTGAGCTCCCAAGAAATAAAGAAATCACCTGAGGTCAGAAACAAGGAGAGGACAGAAAACCAGAGCAATAAGCATGTGCCCTGACTGGGGGGAGAAAAAGTCTATGGGAATTTATAACCACTAGGGTTTAGGGTTCGAATTTATACCACCTGAATGATCCAGAAATCTCCAGGTAAAAAAATCTAACACCAAACTACTCTTGAGAAATAGGCCCTCAGCCCACATTTGAGCAGCTTAAAAGATGAGTTCATAATCTGGGCTTATAAAACACACTGGGAACTAAACTATAATGAGGGGAAGTGAATCAAAACAACAAACATCAAGATTAACCCTCGATCTTCAATAGAACAATCTGACAGAGCCCTGCAAATTAGAAGTGTTTATAATTGTTAAAGATAAATTAAAACAATGAAAATAAATAGAACTTGTTTCAAATACTGAAAAAAAAGAATAGGGGGATTAGAAAATAAATAAAATTTCTAGGGATGAAAAACAGAGGCTTTGAAATTGACACCTTAATGGATGAATTAAACAGCAGATTACACAAAGCCAAAGAGAGAAATAATGAACTGAAAGATTAGTTTGAAGAAATTACCCACAGTGCCTCATAGAGCTCAAGAGATGGAAAATATAGAAGAGAAATTAAGGTTCAACATTTCCCTGGTACAAATTCCAAAAGAAGAGACTAGCAGAGAGGTAAAATTTATTGGCTAAGAATTTTCCAGAATTGATGGCTTAGATTCATGGAGTAGGATAAATATTTTTACATCTAAACACATCATAGTGAAATTGCAGAATGCCAATTATAAGGAGATCTTAAAAGAATAAAAAAAAAGAATTACAAAGGAAGTTCAACTAGACTGATAAGAGACTTCTCAAAACAGCAATAAAAGCCGGAAGAGAGAGAAAAAGCACTGTCAAACTAGAATTCTATACTCAACTAAACAGTTCAAGATTGAGGACAAAATAAAGGTACTGCCAGAGAAAGACAGAGCAGGGGGCCACTGCCACCACAGGCTCACTGTTCAAGGAAGGCCCTAGGCTGGACCTGCTGCACGGGCTCCCCAAGCGTCTGGGCCCCCTCCTGACACCCTGACACCCCGGCTGTGCCGACCTTCTACCGGACCCGTGGAGGATGAGGTGGTCCACATTGCCAAGAAGATGGACAAGATGGTGCAGAAGAAGAACACGGCTGGAGCGTTAGATTTGCTGAAGGAGCGTAAGAATATTCCCACGATTCTGGAATCACTACAGTCCACAAGAATCGGAATGTCAGTTAATGCGATTCACAAGCAGAGTACAGACAAAGAAGTTATGTCTTTGGCAAAGTCTCTCGTCAAATCCTGGAAATAGTTATTAGATAGACAGACCATCAAGTGATAAAGACTCTGAAGAGGAGCAAAAAGAACCTGCCATGACTTTGCAGAATAGCCGTGAAGCAAGAGAAGAAAGTAGCTCAGTGGCATCGTAGGTAGCAGAAAGGATGAGGCAAATGCTCAAGATACTTATGTTTTATCTTTTCCTCAGGCACCAAGCACTTAGGATTCTGTACCGTTAAAATGTAGGGAGATGCTTGCCGCAGCTACACTACTATTGGAGCTGGTGAGGAAGAATTACAATCTCAGATTGAGGAAGTGATATATCAAGAAATAAGGAATATGGACATGAAATACAAAAAATAAAGTACAAAGTAGGATATCAAATCTTAAGAATGCAAAGAATCCAAATTTAAGGAAAAACGTGCTGTGTGGGAATATGCCTCCTGACTTATTTGCTAGAATGACAGCAGAGGAAATTGCTAGTGATGAGCTGAAGAAGCCACCAGAGAGCATCAAATGGCCAAAATGGGTAGAACGCAGGCCTATTTGTTCACATGTGGCAAATGTAAAAAGAACTGTATGTACACACAGGTACAAACCTGTAGTGCTGATGAACCGATGACAGCATTTGTTGTCTGTAATGAATGTGGAGATCAGTGGAAGTTCTATTGAGTTTGGAGAATTGGCAAGATGTCTGGACCATTAAGAAAATGG
Organism: Bradypus variegatus; assembly: GCA_004027775.1. NCBI lineage: Eukaryota > Metazoa > Chordata > Mammalia > Pilosa > Bradypodidae > Bradypus > Bradypus variegatus. The sequence continues at coordinate 33,001 of PVKY010000533.1, forward strand.
ATTTTGTAGTTAGCTCTAAAACTCTGCCAAGCAGTTAGTTTTCTGGCAAATCAGATTTTTAAAGCAGCATAAATCCCTTGGGTTAGTCTGTTTTTGACATAACATCCCTTCCTTAAATGCTTTCCGTAGTTTCAGATAGCAGTAGGGAGACCATATAATAATTGTATGGTATCTGTTTCATAATATTTTTCATTTTTATAAACAAGTTAATATTAAACTTTTATCAATTAAACTTTGGCACCCAATTTTTTCTTTTCTTCTTAAAGGAAAATGTACCTTAACTTTTTTACGTCTGAAACATACACTAAAAATGTTATTCTTCTCAGTTTATACATAAATTAAAATTACATTTTTTCCCATATTGGCATGTACCTGCAAATATTAAAGGAGAATAAAAGGTAATATAATTTTAGGTTATCAAATATGGGGTGTATTCAAATAATACTTGACCAGCTTATCTAAATCATACATAATATTTGAACCGGTGTATGAATTTGATTATAATTATCATGTTCTCAGGCCTGGGTTAATTAGCTATTTTGCATTTGTAACTAACCATGATCATCATTTCTTGTAATTTCTTGTACATGTATATTACTTGTTCTTAATAGATTTTACTTTTGGAAACATGACTTGACTTTGTTGGGGAAAAAAAAGCAATGAACAGTTTGGGGAATATCAGTGATGGTATACAGGAATTCTTTGTACTATTTTTATATTTTTTCTGTAAGTCAGAAATCATTAAACAAAAAAATTTTTTAATTATAGAAAATATATAATAAAAATTATGTCTAAATGATTAAAAAAAAAAGCAATGAGCATTATCTTTAGTCATATATAGACAGAATCTGGCAAAGTCCCTGGCATCCAGGACCTGATGGTTAAACAGTAGCTGCCCCGTATCAGAGTTGGTTAAAGTCCTCCAAACCGTTTTGCAGGTGTGAATTCTATACAGCCCCTGGTCCCATGGATCTGGTGTTAGTCACAGCAGCACTTGAACACCCCGTCCTGCCTTGGTCTCACCTTAAGGATTCTGTCTTGGCTCACTCTTCCAGTTCTCCAGACAGATCCTGCCTTAGCTCAGTCACTTTCCAGCAGTCTGGCTGGGCCATCCCAGCACCCTGGCATCATTCCTCCTCAGTCCTTCTCTCCACCCTCCCCTTCCCACCAGGTGAGAAGTCAAAGAGATACTAATCTAGCACCAGCATGGTCAGGGATTTGTAACCCCTTGCTCATGTAACACATGAGCCATCAGTACTTTGCAGTGTTTCAAATATATTATGTCTATCTGTGGTAGACTGATTGCAAAAAGCCACCCCAATTCTTCACCCCTCCCTTTATCCAGGACCCTTTACAATGTGACCTTCAAGCTCCTTCCTTCAAGAGGTGAAATCTGTTTCCCCACCCTCTTGAATCTGGGCTGGCCCTGTGACTTGCACTGGCCAATAGAAGGTGGAAGAACTGATATCAGTAATTTCATTCTAGGCCTCGGGAGACCTTGCATATGGATTCTGTCTGTCTGTCTATCTGTCTATCTCAACCTTGCCACTGCTATAAGAACTGGAGGAGGATGGGAGACAACTGGAGCAAAGCTGAGTAGCCCTAGCCAAAGCCATCCTTGACCAGGCAGCCCTCAGCCTGCTTACCAGCTGGCTCTAGACAGATGAGTGAGCCCAGATTTAATCAGTCATGCCTGGCTAATCTTAGCAAAACAGCCCAGTCAACTTGTAGACTCATGAGAAACAATAAATGGTTGTTACTTTAAGCCACTGAGTTTGGAGGTGGTTTGTTACATAACAATAGCTAACAGAAAATTCATGATATGTTATTTATCTATATGCATATGTATGAATTAATCTGCTTGTTCTGTGCTGGTTCATGGGCAGCAGCTATATTTGTGAGTCATGTTGACTTAGTTATGTTAACCTTCCTGATGGGAGAATTGAGTTCATATGTCAGGGTGTGGGCCAACTGCTATAACTCCCCATCAAAAAAGTAGAAAGCTTTCATGCAGGCTCCTTTTCTTTTTCTTAGCAATGTCTGTTCTCCCACCTCTGGTTCAGCATATGTGTCTGGATTACCAAAGTAAAAGGTCATGTACCCTTGGCCTGGTCCACACATTGGGATATTAATCTTCTGGCAAATCTCAGCCTGCCAGTGTGTCTCATGGATCAGCCAAATTGGAAATGTTAATCTCTGCAGGTATGTGTATTCTGTTTTTAATACACAATTTTGGAAAATATCACAGTTGTCAAAAAATATGTATTTTAGTTCAAGATTGTATTTGATGACAAAGGGAGGTGGAGCACGGGAAGAGGAGAGAAAATGAAGGAGTAACCAAATTGCATTTTGCCACTTATTGTGCGATCTTGAACACATTCCTTGGTGTCTCAGAGGCTGGGCTTCCCCATCATAAAATGGGAGTAGCTATGCTTACATCCTAGGATTATTGTGAGGAGGAAATGAAATGATATATGTATCAAGTGCTTAGTCCAGAGCGTACCCTAAAGTAAGCTATCATGATGATAAGGGTGATACGGAGAGAAGAGGAGGGAGTGAAGGAAGACGATTAAGAAGTAGAATTCCAGCAATCCTCACACCCTTCCTTTCCAGCCTTGTCCCAGCAGAATGGCTCCCACAAAGAAGGGCAACGAGAAGAGGCTGGCTGGCCAAGAATGAAGTGACGTACACCATCACCATTCACAAGCACATCCGTGGGGCGGATGTCAAGAGCATGCCCCTCAGGCACTCAAAGAGATTCCAAAATTTGCCACATAGGACATTGGATCTCCAGTTGTGTGCACCGACATCAGGCTCAACAAATCTATCTGAACCAAAGGAGTGAGGAACGTCCCGTAGCAAATCAGTGTACAGTTGTCCAGAAAACACAGTAAGGATGAAAATCTACGTAACAAGCTCTATACATTAGTTACCTGTGTGCCCTCACCACTTTCAAAAACCTACAGATAGGCAATGCGGTTGAAAACAAACAGCTGATTATCAAATAAAATTCTAAAGTAACTGCCTTTAAAAACGAAGAATCCCAGAACATTGTTAAGAAAAAAAAAAAAAACTTTGCAGGAAGATTTCTTTCTCCAATTTCATTCCCAGCACCTATGAAGTTAGGCCAGCATTACTGCTCATGGTGTTTGCAAGGTATATAACCAAGGCAAAAGAGTTCATCAATGAGCTCACACAGATAGGTTTAAACATCCTGACCCTTGAGCCCCTAAACTCCCACTTGGCTAAGAATTACTGCTGAGCAGTCACTAGATCCCAGCTGGAAAGCAGAAGAGACTTGTCAGCCGGCTCTTTCATCTCCAGGATAGCAGACTTCACATTTGATGTGATTTATTTTCCTTCCACGGAATTGTATCCACCTGTTGTTTTGCCCTTGGACAAACCCAGATTTTTTCCCCCCGGGTGGGTGTGAGGAGAGGCCAGGCAGTGCAGATTCATTTTCAGGGTCCCCGGATGCTAGTAACAGTCTTTACCAATTTGCATGGCCACCTAAAAGAGATGAGAATCAGAGGGGACAGGTTCTCTTAGAGGAGACAGAGTGAATGAAGAGGGAGCTCATTTTGAGAGTTTAGTTATTCCCTGAAGAGTTCATCCCAAATCCCAGGAATATGTCCGAGTGGACTTCTTTGAGTGATTCTTCCTGGTGTGAACCTCCTTCCAGTTTGGAGGAGGAGGTACGGTGGATGCCTCCTCTTCTCCTTTCTCTCTCCTGCTCCTTTGCTGCTTCTGTGTGTTTATTGCGCATGTGGCTTTGGAATGGATTTTGTTGGTGTCAAGTGCATTTTTTTTCTTTCCTTTGAGGTCTGGTGTCTGGGTCCACAGTCAGGAGATAATTTCCTCCTTGGTCTCTCACCTTTTCACTCCCTGCACACAAGGCCTCCCTGCCAGGAAGGAGAGAATGCTGCTTTTCTGTATTTTAAATTTGAGATGCTTCGGTGTTTGCAGCTCAGGGGAATCCATTATTGCCAACACGATGGGCATGTGGGAGTGTGTGCTGTTACCATCCATCCATTTGATGAGATTTCTGTGTAACTCCAGGAGGAGGCCTTTTAGAAATACCTCGAAAGCTCTGCACGCATTTGCCTCACTTTAAGAAAGGCCACTGCATGAAAAAGCAACATGACAAAGAACTGTCCCTGTTTTGCTGCATTTTAAATGTTTAGTTTTGCAAAAACTCAATTTATGCCAAGTTTTCAAGACCAAGGCTATAATGTAAACTGAAATTTGCTATTGTGAAGAAGCTGTCTCTTCTGAGCTCTTGGCTTGAAAAAAATAAATAAATAAACTAAGCAATCTCTGGACTTCCAGGAGTACCTTGTGGTGAATCCAGGGTGAACCACTGAAAGTGTGGTTAGAGCAGTCGATAAGATACAAACTGTACTTATATAATCTCTGGTTGATAAAAATAAACCAGGAAACGCTTAACCACTGTTCACAGCTCTTCAGTGCCTCCTCCCCAGAGGCTCTGCTCTCAAGGGGACGTCACTGCTATTCACCGCTGCAGTCTGCCAGTCATGCTCCCCCCACTGCCGAACTCCTAAGCAGTACCTGCGATTCGGGGCTGGTTAGAAGCCATTTATAACTATCAGTGGCCAAGCATCTCCAAAGACAATGCTTCATCCACACTGCCCTGGCACGGTTGCCTTGTTGATGGTTTGTGTGGGAATATGGAGCAGACACTGCCCAGAAGACATAACCTCATCTCAGACCTTGCTATTGCTATATGATCTCCATCTTCTAGATGGGGATACTGAGGCTTGGAGTTATTAAGTGATCTCAGTTCATATGGTGAAAAAAAAAAAACAAGGGTTGAACACAGGTTTTTCTCATGGCAAAGATCAGACACTTCCACTGGATCAGTGGTTCCCAACACTTTTGAGCCCATGGACTCTTTCTAATGGCAAACATTTTCACAGACCCACACATGGTAGTAGTCAGACTTTCCATGTCTGCTGAGATATTGCATAATGACCAAAAGCTACTCTGAATCCAGGGATTCTTTATATGAATCTATATTCTGTGAGTCACAACAGCATCTGCATATGGTCTTAAAATTGTGGCATCTGTATGCACAAAACATGAGGCATTTTTTTTGGCCAACAGACAACAGCACATACGCAGTTTCTTAGGGCCCTCTTGGTTGCCCTGGATCTGTGCCCCCAGCATTGGGCCTCCCCGTGCTGCACCCCGAATCAGCTGAAGTGGCTGAGGACCCTGAGCCTCCTCATTATGTAGGCTTGACCTAAGGGATTCCATAAAGAGAGCCAGTGGTGGAGCCTCTTGAGAAGGTGACCGTGAGCCCTTGTCTGAGGCTGAGGGAGGAGACGGAAGCCCTGCTAGCTTCAGAAGACCCATTCATTATTTCTGCCCGTTGGCAGGCCACATCATTCACAGTAGCATCAGTCCCTTGCTTGGAGCAGAACCTCTGAAAACAAGCAGTCCAAGAGCTGAGAACAGTGGTTCAATATTCTTCCATTTACTTTCAAGAGAGTTAGCACTTTTCATCTGCTTTTACCCCACCTTCAGAGATCCCCAGCTATAGCGACTAGGAAGAAGTTGTACTGGGAAGAAAAAGGAAAAGGAAAAAACATTCTTTGCATTTATTCTCAGCATGAAGGGTCATACTTCTGAGTCTCATTGTTTTCTTTTTTTTGTTCCACAAATATTTGTTGAGCACCTCATTTGTGCTGGGCACTCTTCTAGGCACTGGAGATTCAATAGGGATGAAAAGAGACAACAACCTCAGCCCTTGTTGAGTTTACATTCTAGTGGGAGACAATAAACTAGATTTTTAAAAGTAAAATATGTACATAGGAAATCAAATAGCAACAAATGCTGTGGGGAAAAGTAAAGCAGGGAAGGGGGCTGGTGGGGGCGGCAGGACTGTTTTCAGTTGGGTAGATGCTCAGCGGGTGACAGCTAAGCAAAGAAGTGAAGGAGGTGAGGGAGCAAGGCATATGGAAAGAGCATTCAGGAGGAACAGCAGGGCAAAGGCTGGAATGTTCTGGAACATTCTGGAACAGCAAGTCCAGTGTGGCTGGAGCAGAGTGAGTGAGGGGAAGAGTGGACAGGCTGTGTAAGCATCCCACAGGAGGGTTGTAAGAACAGGAGTGACATGATCTGACTTTCCTGAAGTGTAATTTATATACCATAAGACAACCCCATTTTAAGAATGCAATTCAGTGGTTTTTAGTAAATTGACAGAGTTGTGCAATGTGCCGGTTGGAAGCTGTTCTTCTAATCCATTCCTGTGGGTGCAGACTTATTGTGGGTTAGTCCTTTTGGTTAGGTTATTTCAACTGAGATGTGACCCACCCAGTTCAAGGTGGATATAATCCTTTATTGGAGTCTTTTATGAGGATAAAAGATAGAAAAAGCCCAGAGAGCTCAGAGACAAGCACACAGAGACGTTTGGAGAGAGCTTAAAGAGAAAAGCCCCGGAGAGGACCCACAGAAGCTCAGAGAGGAGGCCACTGGAACCAGGAGCTGAAAGCAGTGACACCTGGGAGCAAAGGCCCAGCAGACGCCAGGCATGTACCTTGCCATCTGACAGGAACACTGGGTGCCAGCAGCCTTTCTTCAGAGAAGGTATCGTCCTGTTGATGCCTTAACTGGGGAACTTTTAGGGCCTTAAAATTGTAAATTTGTAAACTAACAAATCCCCATTATGAAATCAACCCATTTCTAGTATGTTGCATTCTGGCAGCTTTAGCAAACCGAAACACGCACCCATCAACACAACCCAACTTTAGAACATTTCTGTCACCCCAGTGTGATGCCTCCTGCCTATGACTACATTTTAAAGGGATCACTTCAGCTCCTGTGTGAAGAACAGAAATAAGAGGTGTTGGGGAAAAATGTTTTTTACTGCACAAGTGAATGACAAGAAGAACTAAGAGTGGAGGAGTAAAGACAAGGCTGATAAAGCAATTTTTAAACTGCTAGAGTTTTAAAGTCTCCTTAGTGCTAAAGTTAGAACGAAAGGCCTCCAGCTTTAAAAGTAAAAATAGGATATTAATAACATACAGAGAATGTTTTAAAAATGAAAAATATAAATGTAAATGCTGTGCACATCTGTAGCTCTTAAACTTGAAGGCAACCGAATGCAAGTTGGATCCCTGCCCTCTTGTCACTGAATTATAGAACCACCTGAATATTTTAAAATATTTGTCTGAATTATAGAACCACCTGAATATTTTAAAATTCACAAGAAGAAAAGCTGGGATGATAGCAGCAGGGATAAATCCAAATATGTTTCAGCAAACACTCATTGTCCCTACAACAAACAAGTGGTTAGGTTAGGTTATATGTATAATTATCATGATGAAATTTTAAAGTAAAATTTTAAAAATCGTGGTTAGGTTATTAAAATGTTACATTCCACTTTCTTTTGTTGGCCTTGAAAAGGCTGAGAAAAGTGGAGGCTTTTGCTGAATCCACATTTTGATCCAAGAGAGCCATCATCTGTGCCCATGGAAGAAGCCTGCTTGAGAAAAACCCAGTGAATGAGTGAGGACTTTCTGTATTCTACCTGGATGGCTGAAATCCGGGATTGTAACTATTTGGACCACATTTTATTTCCTTTCCAGCAGCTCCTACACTTGCCTTAAATCCAGCAGCCGGGTCTTCGCTCCCCTACCACAGGCTCTGCCTCCCGGGAGCGGGCAGGGGTGGTGGGCTCTGGCCCCTGACTGGGTTCTACACAAGGTGGGTTGCAGAGACTCCTGCTGGCTTCCCTCATCTGACAACCATGCATTACCAAGATCCGGCCGCCTAGCTCATCTGCAGGTTTGGCACCAGGCAGAGAGCAAAGTTGCTCTCTTGAAGAGCCCACCCGAGGACAGCAAGTCTAAGGACCAAAGGGTAAGGGCCAGTGAGGCAGAGTGAGCCGCTGCGCTTCAGAGAGCAGTAAACGTGCTCTCAGCTCGCCTCCCTCCCTGGTTTGATTTTGCTGTGCTCCAGACTGTTTCCTGAGGTTCAACTGCTGGTCTGCATTCAAGGTCACGAGCAAAAACTTTTTGCCATCTGTTCGGCAGCCTCTTCCAGGATCCTCGGGCTTGCTCGAGCCAATCAGGGATGCCCTCATCTCACTGCCAGGTCCCAGCCCTCCAGCCTCCACTCCCGTTGCTGATAGACAGTCAGTTTGGTCCCTGGCTCTCCTGCAATGGCACAGAAGGGGCCCTGCATGGAGAGCCTGCCGGCTCCCCGGGAGCGCCATCCCGCTCGGTGGTCAGCGTTTGGCACTCTGGGAGTGATGGTGACAGGGATTCCCTAAGGAGAACTCCCCCTCCCACCCACCTGCCATCTCCGGGCTTGGTGTTCTTATTACTGCAAACAGCAGACAGAGTGGCCCCAACGACCAGGAACCCGGCCGCTCTGGGTTCCGGTCCAGCTTGGAGTCTCACTGGCCACGTGATCTTGGGCAAGCCTCAGTTTCCTCATCTGCCAGGGGAAGGGGTGGGAATAAAATCTAGTTGGTCTCTAAGGGCCCCTTCAGCCCCATCAGCACCTGAGATAGCCCTTACATGGGGTGAGGGTGGGGGAGGTCTGAGTCCCTTCTTAATATTCAGCATAAACTGACATCTTACTGAAGTTTTAAATCCTTTTGCCAGAATATTATCTCTCTGGGAAAAAAAGGGGATGAAATCAGAATTCTGTGCTGTAGAATCTTTTAACATCACTAGAGGAGAGCTCAGAGAGCTTGGTACAGGGGTTCTCGAACTCTTGTTAGCCTGGAGCCCTTTATTCAGACAAACAGACATGGAAGCCCAAACGGAAAACAGGTAGAAGTGGAGCTGCTCGGGTTAGAAGGTGGAGCCCAGATAGAGGAAGCCACCTGTCCTGTGTCACTAGCTGGGTGGAGATGTGGCTCCACTAGACACGGGAACCCAAAACTGTAAGAAAGAGCTCCCTGCAGGGAGGCAGGGCATGGGGCAGCAAGGGGGGCACTAACTTCTGTGTACTCACTGTGCTGGGTTTTCCCACATCATGACTTAATCCTCCTAAAGATCCTACAAGGATGGTGCCATTATCCTCTTTCAGACTCAGGGAATGTAAGTGACTTGGCTAAAGCAGGGATTTGAACTCAGGGCTTCGAGGCTCCAAAGCCCACACACTTGACACACTGACAACAGTTTATTCACTTGCCCACTCATTTGTTCATTTAAATGTTGAGCATCAGCTCTGTGCCAGGTGCTGTCCCATATGCCAGCCATCCAGGTATGAATTAGGCAGCTAAGCATCCACCTCATCGAACCTCAATTTTAGAGAAGACAGTCAAGAACCAAGTGATGTGAGACCAGAAGAAAAATACAGCAGAATAAGGGGCTAGAGTGATGGGGAGGGGGTGCCTCTGACATTGGTCTAGAGCTTCTCCAAGTGTGGTCTGCACACCTGTCTGTGAGCTGTTTGCCTGCAGTGAGAGTAAATAAATGCTTCCTCTCTTTCCATACTTTGGCAAACAGTCTATGGACCAGCATTGGTCCGTGGACCACACTTTAACAGCCTTGGCCTAAAATATTTCTGAGTCATTAGACCTTGTCCCCCCAGGACTTGCCACTCCCCACTGTCCACCAAGCTGCATTCCCCCCAGGGAACTTCTGGCAGAGGGAGGTATGTGTGATGGACCAGGGGCTGTCAGGGTGTCCTAAAGGAAGGCATCCCCCCCAAGTCCGTGGCCACTTGTAAGCATCATGGGTGGTGGAAAGAGAGGGTCCAAACTGGGACTATGTCACTTACTAGCCATGTGATCCTGAAAATGTCTTTGTTTCTCCTTAACACTAAAATGGGGATAATGATGCTTTACAGGACTAGATCAGGTGTATGATGGGGGCTGGAACTAGCAGGTGGAAGCCCCAATTACTGTGCATGTGTGTGTGCATATGTGTGCTTGCATGTGTGTATGTGTGTGTGTGTGAGAGAGAGACAGTCATGTCCTCCACCACGTTGAGAGTGCCTCCCCAGGACCTTCTGTGGCCAGGGACACTGACGCCTTCTCCTGGGGTCTCTCCCCAGATTGCCAAGGGATCATCGAGGACGTCGTCCTGCTAGGTGCACCTGTGGAAGGAGAAGCCAAGCACTGGGAGCCTTTCCGGAAGGTGGTGTCTGGGAGGATCGTCAATGGCTACTGCAGGTCTGTCACACCTGGCACCAGTAGGGAGGTGGCTGTACTTACTGAGCTCCTGTCTGCCCAGGCCCTATGCTGGAGACACACATGCTTGAGACCTGGCCCCTGTCCTGGAGGATCCAGGGGCCCGTGGGGCACTGGCCCCTTTGGAGCAAGGCCCAGGCATGTTCTGACTGTGGTGCTCCATCCCCATAGGATCACTGACAACAGGAGGAAAGATCCGGAAAGGGTCTCCCTGTGCCAGGCCAGGGACCAGGTACATGATGTCAGCATCATTGGAGTGGGGAAGAGGGACGGGGGTGAATGGGACATAAGTCTGAAAAACAGATTGTCCCCAAATGAGAGGTCTTTGAATGCTGACTAAGGAGCTTATATGTTAGTTATTGGGCAGTGGAGGAAGGGGGTGGGAGCAAGGGGCCCCCAGACTGAGCTTCAGGGCAGGGGCAGGTGCTGGGACGGGATGCTGGTGGGGGTGGGGACGCCAGGCCCCAGCAGTATGACAGACCCTCCACCAAGAGGCAGGGGGCCTGGGAAAGAAACCATCTTTGTTTGGGGTTTGAGAACGAGGACTTGGAGGGGAAACAGTCCAGGCCATGACCCAGACGTTGGGGAAGGAGAGAAGGTGAAGGCCACCGCCGACACCTCAGGAGAGACGGCCTCAGAGGATGACCGTCCCCGTCCCTTCAGTCGTGAGATGCAGCAGAGGACGGGGGACAGGCACACGACCTGGATTCACACAGCCCTGTCCCAATGCTGGCCTGTTTCTTCATCAGAAAGAGGGGAATAATAGAAGTGAGGCCCCTCCCTCAGGGTTGTGATGATGGTTAAATGGTACACAGATCCTCGGGGCACGTGGCGCCCGCTCTATGAATGACAGATGCTGCTTCTGTTATTATTGGTTAGGGATATTCAGTCAATGAGCTTTCAGTGGGCACCAACCTCGTGCCAGGCACTGTGCTGGGGCTTCAACAGGGAACAAGACCCAGGCCCAGTCCTCGGGAAACCCAGAGTCCAGCAGGAAGGATGGTCAGGAAAACAGGCAGCCCCGGGCACGTGCGCAAAAGCTGATCTGCGACACCAAAATCCAAGATGCTCGGAAAACCAGAGGCTTTTCTCCTAAGTATGGCACAAAATTTGCCTGAAACTGATGAGAGATGATGAATCAATCTTACTCCTCCCTCTGATTATGGGTGAGTGACTAGGGCCCTCCCCGCCTCAAATTCACAGGGGAGTATTATGAGATAACAGGATGCACACAGGATTACCTTTCTAAAATAAAAAAAAAATTAAGAATTCTGAAACGCAGGCCCCAAGGATTTTGGATAAGGGTCCTGTATTTTGGGTAAAAGGTCAAGTGCAGAATGCCCAGCAAACATAGGGCAGAATCGTCCAGAGAAGGTAACATTCTAAGCCCAGATCCAAAGGACAGGTTTGGCGTTTAAGAAACAGGTTGGGTGGCTAGTTGCAGGGAGCAACAAAGAAAAGGAAATTAAAAAATGACTCCAGATGGGAGGTGACTGGGAGAATGGTGGCTCCATAAACACAGCTCACAAATAGTGATTAAAAAAATAACCATAATGCAGGTCTTGCTGGGGAAGCGGCTGATTAGTTTGGGTCACAAACATGAAGTTTCTAGCAAGCAGCTAGAAATGCAGGACTAGAACTCAGAGAAATTAGAAGTGGGGTGAGGGCCGCGGGATCGTCAGCTTCCAGGCAACAGCTGAAGCTGAAGGGACAGGAGAGATGATTTGAAGGTCAAAGGGTAGAGAAGTAGAAAAACACTGGAGTCCCAATTCTGAGGAGTACATTTCAGGTTGGGAGGGGAAAATGTGGCAACTTCTCCCTGTACAACTCAAAATCATCCAAAAAACCTTGCCCGAGAACCTAGGCACTGGGAATACAAAGGTGGGTAAGATGAAAGAAACTCATGTCTAGTGGAAGGGGCAGATACAGAAACAGGCAGTTATTTTAAAAAGTAAACATACTGCTAGTATTTTATTTTTGATACTATTGCAAATGGAATTGTTTTCTTAATTTTATTTTCAGATTGCTCATTGCCAGTATATAGAAATAAAATTTATTTTTGTACATTGATCTGTAAAAAAAAAAGTAAACATGCAATAATGCACTCATAGTATAGGGAAGGAAATTGCAAATATTTAACTCTTACCATGTGCTAGAACCCATCTTGGTTGGAATTGTCTCCTTTAATCTTCCCCCAAACCCTATGCTATTAGTATTTTTAATCCCATTCTACCTATACAGTCAAAGTAACTGAGACTCAGAGAGGTTGTCACCTGCCCAAGATCATTGCTAGAACCAGAATATTTATCCCAAGCCTGATTACCATGAATGGAGGGCTGTTGGGCCTCTGCAAGAGATATCCTCCCTTCCAGGACACAATTTCTGTGGGATATTTTATTTAAATAAAAAATTCCAGACATTCTGCAGGTCTTTATTGAGTGTCTGTGTATGTGCCAGGCCCTGGGGACCTCTTTACCCTCCTCCAAACTAGAAGTCTCCCCACCTCCCTCCATTCTCCACATTGAACAAAACAGACTAAAATCCCCACCTTCCTCGAGTTCACATTCAGGTCTTACTTGTTGAGAGTTTGCTCTGCTACCAACCCAGCACAGTTTGCGAGAGAATTAGCTACAGTGTGAATCTCACACACACTAAAATTTTTGGTCCCAGACCTTAGTCTTCAGCTAGCTTCCTCCCCTTGTTTGCAATTGGTGTGTGCTCCGACAAGGCCCGTTATCTTTAATTTTGATCAAAGCCCAGCCAAAAGCTAAATGGAATTGATTTGAAAATTTTTTATGATTTTCATAATTTACCCCACAGTAACAGTCAAGTAGCTCAGATCATTCAGAGCTAAAAGTGGTTTTTAGCCATGGATGGAAGTCAATAACCAGGACACAGGAGTTCAGCCAATTATTTTGGCTCTATCACTGATACTAAGCTGAGTTCTTAGAATCAGGATATGGTAGAAAAAACAAAGGAATAAAAGACAGAGAGCCACAATATAGAGAGTTCATGCAAATCAGTAAAGAAAATGGCCAAACAATATCTATACAGTCTTCAGAATAAATACAAATAGTCAATAAGCATTTGAAAAGACACCCAACCTCACCATGAATAAGACACATATAGATAAAATCAGTCCGATACTATTTGTCGCCCATCAGATAATCAGCATTTGAAAC
>PVKY010000534.1:0-38786 GCA_004027775.1 Bradypus variegatus
TGTGTGTGTGTGTGTGTGTGTGTCAGGGAGAGGACTCTGAGAGTTGAGGAAGTGAGGGCCCCTGCCACCTTGATGAGGATCATACCAAACTCATCCTGTGCCAAGCGGGGCGGCCCTTTTGCAGACAGCAGACCACCCCCTCATTAGGCAGATGGGGAGCTGAGGCCTTGAGAGGGTCATTGTGGGCCAGGGGCCCGCTGGGATGCTGGGTTAGGCTGTGCGTCAGGCCTTTGCAGCAAAGGCCTCCCCAGGCAAAAAAGGCAGGGGAGGGAGGGGGCCACTAGGGCACTAGCAGAGCCCCAGAGGCCAGCCCCCAGTCCCCCTTCGCCCCTCGCCACCTCCCTGACCTCCCCGGCTCTCCTCCGTCTCTGTGCTTCAAGCCACAATGGCCTTTCTGCCCCTTACTTGCCAAGCTCATTCCTGCCTCAGGCCCTTTGCATTTCTGTTCCCTCTACTGGCAGGATTTCCCACAGTTGCCTCCCTCCCTTCATGCAAGTCTTTAAAGTCACCCCAGAGAAGCCTGGCCCCTCTGCTTTATCTGGTTTTATTTTTTTCTATAACCCTTATTTAATTATTTGTATATATGCTTACTTTCTGTTTCCTAGTCCCCAACTAAAATGCAAGTAAGTTCTGTGACAGCAGAGATCTTCCCGTCTGGTTCACTCCTGTATTTCCAGGACCCACTGCAATGCCTGATGATAACTGAAGCTAACACTTACTGAGCGCTTACTTTGCACAGGCACTGTTCGAAGTGCTTTCTGAGTGTTGGCTCTTAATCCTCTGAATCAGGCGCTGTGAGGTGGGTCCTTTGATTCTGCCCTGGCCTGGAGGTGAATGCTGCTGTAGTCAGCTGGTAGGGGAGTTGACAGGCAATGACAGTGGCCTGCACAGACAGGCCAAGCTCAGCAGTGTGGGCTGTGGGTGTTAAAGAGCCAGCACCGAGCAGGGGGAGGGGGCGTGAGGTGGGGCACAGGCCGAGGCCCAGCACCCTGCCCGGGGATGGTGGCCCTGCCCTGCCTTGGCCAACCCCGGCGTAGGCCAACCAAGTGGGAGAAAGGGCTGGGCTCTACCCAGGTGGGGCAAGCCTGACTCATCTCACCTGGGGCCAGGCTGTGGGGGTGGAAAGGGGGTGCTCCTACAGGGCATCTGCCAGTTGCCACAGAAGTGTTTCCTGGTTCAGTGCCAAGCCCTCTGCTGTCTGCCCCTACTACAGGGTAAGCCAGCAATGTGAACCTGTGGCTGCTCAGCTCGAAGCACATCACACCTGTTTTGTCTCTGGGACAGGGCTGTGGGTTCTGGACAGCAGGAAATGGCCTTTGTGCTTTTCTGCCACTTTTCATGAGCACCCACTGTGTGCCAGATACTGTCCTAGGTGCTGGGGATACAGCAGAGAATGAGAGATGAAAATCCCTGCCTTTACAGAATAAGGAATGATATAAACAGTATCAATTATAACTGTGATCTGGAATGGCAGTTGGGAAAAAAAGAACCTCCTGCTGGGGTGGGAGGGGGTAGTTAGGACAGACCTCCCCAAGGAGCAGGACCTGGGGGGCCTGGGATAAAGTGTGCCTGGCACTGGTATGCTGGGCAGGGGTATGTGGTAGGAATGAGGTTAGGGGGCAGGGCGCAGGGCAAGGTCAGAGTTTGGGAGCTCAGCAAGAGGTCCCTGCAGCCTCCGGTGAGATGGCTGTGCAATGGTGGAGACAAGGGGAAGTGATCACGCAAGACAGCATCGCTGATGGGAACGGGTGCGGGGTGACAGAGAGGAGGCCAAGACGACGTAGGTTGCTGGCCTGAACAAGAGGAAAGATGCAGTTCCCATTTCCCAAATTTGGGCAATCAGAGAAAGAGCAGAATTTGTATTTTCTTTCTTTTTTTTAATGCTGGCAGAGGGTGGACTCAGTCATGGCTATTAGGTATGAGAAGCCTTTCAGCCTGAGTTCAGATGGCACAGAGGCAGCGGGGTGGAGGGCCTTGGGGATCAGGCAGGGCCAGCTGGAGAGAGTCCCTGCAGTCATATCCGGGTGCCAGGCCCCACCCAGGGCAGGCGAGAGGGGCTGATCCAATCCTTAGGAAGCTCACAGCACTGTGTGTGGTGGGGTACAGCAAGTGGACTCCCCGAAGCCAGGGACTGTTGAAAGCTGGCGACCTCAGTGGGGGCAGCAGGGCTGGAAGGACAGGGAACTGTGTGTATAGAGAATGGGGAGAGCACCCAAGCTGGGCGACAGGCTGAGCAAAGGCTCTGGGGCAGGAAAGAAGGGGACACCCACAGGGTATGGTGAATGTCTGAGGGCTCCCCTGGAGAAAGCCATGCTGGGCTGCTGGAGACTCTCCTGTGCAGAACTGAATTAAGCCCTCATCCGTACTCTGCACTCATTCTGGCAGGGCTGGCAGGCCTGGGGGCTAAGGCTATGGCCCCAGTGGCTGCCCTGCCCTGCAGGCCTCCTGGTCAACGCACTCCTGGTGTCAGGGCGTGCAGGTGGCTAGGGCAGCCCACCCTCCTGTGGCGGCCACAGGGTCTTGGAGGGGAGGGGACCCCTGCAGGTCACTGGGAGCACTCCTCAACCCCTCAGCTCATCTCAAACCTATCAGCTGCCCCAAACCACCTGAGACACAAATACTTCCGGGGGGCCCTGCTAGGTGGTGCCAGGTACTTTCATGTCCCTCTGCAATTCCTCAAGCTGGGGAAGGCCTCCTCCTCCTGTGTCCCCTTAACTCAGGCTTGAATGTGGTAAATGTCCTCTTTCTTGGACCCTGACCCTTTGTTTCCAGCTGACCTGTTGGTTACCAGATCCTGGGGCTCACGATGAGCAACCCCCATCCTTTATGTTCTTTGATCCACCCCCAACCCCCAACCCCCCAGCACATCCTCTCCAGCCTCCAGCCTTCTTTGGGCTCCCTCCTTCCCTCCGGCCACCTGTACCAGAATTGCCCTGACAGATAAAATAGATTCCTGGGTCCAAATCCCAACTGATGACCAGAATCTCAGGGCTGAATGCTGAAATCTGTCTGGAACGTGCACCCCACTAATGCCACTTGGTAGAGATATGACTTGGTCGGGGGAACTTGCAGAGAAGCAGAAGCCCTGCTCTCATCCCACCCCAAGAGGCGGCCCTCACAGGGTGGGTGTGCTGGACTGGGCAGGCCGCATGGACCACCAGGTGATTATGGAACAGGTGGGGCTTTGTTAGAAAGGGGCCCCTGGTGCTCAGTGGCTGGTGTCAGCTTGTTCTGTAGAGCAAACTCCCTGTGAGCTGCTCAGCCAGCTTCTTGCTAGCTGCTTAAAAGACAAAGGGAGGGAGCCCCCATGGATGTCAGTTTCTCTCCCCAGAGGTTCCAGGAAAGCTCAGTGGGTTGAGAAGAGTGTGCCATCTGAGGCAAGGCAGGATGGCCTCCTCTCCTTTGGGACAGGCACAGCCAAGAAAGGGGTTGGCTGGTGCCCCTCTGCGGTCACAGTCCCTCCCCTCATGCCTGCCTTCACCCAGGTGCCTGGCGGGTGCTTCCTAGAGCTTAGGTCAAGGCCACCTGAGGACAAGAACCTGATGGTGACTATGCCTCATAGTTCTAAGGTCACCCTCTTCTGTCCCCACTTAAGATGGAAAATCAGTCCCTGTGGCTCTTGCTCCTTGGAAAAAGGACAGCTTGGGACCCCTAGGTGAGGATGACAGGCCTGGACTGGTTAAGTGTGGACACCTCCAACCCCGGGACGTGTGTCTGTGTGTGTGTGTGAAAGCCCTCCTCTTACAAATAGGAACAGACAGCCCCTAAGGCCACCCCAACCCTCCGCTGCCGGGCAGTGGCTCATCAGTGGACCCTATACCCTATCGCTTTTGCCAGATTGTCATTCCCCATCTGACCCAACCACTAGATGACACCACGGGAACCACTGTGACCAAGGAGCCCTTTGGGCTGGGTGCTGGGGATCAGGGGAGGCAAATGAATGGCCTCAAGGCTTCCTGGGCCCTTTTCTCCACTAAGCCCCTCAACCCCCTCTGCTGAAGGGCCCAGCCTCTGCCTCCTGGTGGTGGTGAGCTAGAGCACCCAGAACCACCTTTCTGTTCGGGCACCGATCCAAGTGTATTTAAAGTTACCTCCAAGACAACCCTCTACTCCCCCACCCCACATGACACAGGTAGGAGAAAAAGGGCACCTGACTCCACCTGGCCACTCTTCTGCTCTGGGTACAGGAGGCCTGGCCAACAGTCTCTGCTGATGACAATGGCAGACTCTGCCCTCCCTGCGGTGGGAAGGTCCAGGCATGCTGCCTCCGCCCTCCTGAGCCCTTGGTGTTGACTTTCCTGGGACAGCCCCCAGCAGCTGCAAGTGCCATTTTTACCTCAAAGGCTTCACGGGCCACTTCAGCTGTGGCTGCCTCCCCAGGGGAGAAAGGAGAAGGCACTCTGGGGATATGTAAGCAGACGCTGGGGGAGCAGCTTTCAGGATGACTGCCTGTGCTGGGGGATTTTTTATTTGAAGCTCTTAAGACACATGCTGGGAGGCTGGGGAAAGGAGGGAAGGCCCCTTGGTGCCAGAGGAGACAGAAGACACCCCACAAGGCAGATCAGCACCACACACACAGCTCTTAGGTCCACATTTAGTAGAAATGGAGAGCTTGCCCAGCAGCCTTTCTCCAAATCCCAGAGGTGGCTCCTGAGTAATTGGCAGTGTCCCACAGCAAACAGCCCAGCGGCCCTACCTGGGCAAAAGCAAACAAGAGTCAGAAATGTTCTGACAGGTGCAGATGGCTCGTCTCAAGCCTGCAGGAGTCAGCTCCGGTCTGAATGTAAATCCTTCCAGGACTTCCTGTTTACCAGCTCCATTCCAACCTCCATCAGACTCTGGCCCGGGACTCCCCTGAACCACACGGGCCCTGCTCTGCCACCTACTGGTCGTGCTGTGCATGACGGGGTCCTGGGAACAGCAGAGGCTGTGGAGTCCGAGGGACAGGCTGGGCCTGAGCATGTCCCCCACTCTCTGTGCTCTCCCAGGAACTAGCTGCCGAAGTATTCCTGTTGGAACTTCTGGAAGTCCTCCTCAGTGAACACAGTGCCCTCGGCCTTCTTTTGCTTCTTGGTCTTGGCCACAGGCCGGTCGCAGGCCTTGCGGCCCCGGTTCTGTTGCAAAATCTAGGGAAGGTGTGTGAGTTAGGGTCCTAGCTGCTGACTCCTGGCACACAAGGGACTCCTCCTTGGAGCCGCACAGCCAGGCACAGCTGATCAAGCCCCGCGCCTCCCCTGGCCCTCACAGACTTCCTGGGAGACACAGCATTCCCATTACAGAAGGGAAAACTGAGGCCCACAAAGTTCCAGGGGAGTAAGGCCCCAGGCAGGGCTGGGCGCAGTCTCCTCCTGCCCCTCCCCCTGTTCTCTGCCCTCCAGGAAGAAGCCCCTCACAGCACAGCAATGAGGTCCACCTCACAAGAGGCTCCTGGGGTGCCCCAGCTTCTACTCTATGCCTCAGCTAATCCCCACCCCCCCACCCCCCAGGTCCCTCTCCATAGCCTATTCCCCTTGACAAACTTGATGGGTGACGGATTCAGCCACGGTCCTTCTTGCACTGGTCATGAACTTCAGGTTTGCTCTGAGGTAGTCCCGACACTCTCGCTTCTGGAACTCAGCTGTGGGTGGCAGGCAAGGAGGCATCATTTTAGATTTATTCCCTGGAAGCCTTCTGCATCTCCCCTGCCTCCACTGGTCCCCACCCCTCCATGGCCCTGACAAATGCCCCATCATCCCTTCCCTAGATTATTGCAACAGCCTAGATTCTTTTCTGTCAAATCCAGTTTATAGCACCCCTTGGCTCCCAGGTGCCCAGGTGATTAACTCATTTATTCAACCACTATGTCCTAAGCACCTAGTATGTGACAAGCACTGTTTTAGGAGCTCGGCACACAGCAGGAAACAGAACAGGCAAGAACAGCTCCCTTGTGGAGCTTACATTCTAGGGTGGGGAAAAAAATGCTAAACAAGATAAAGTTTGTTTTTTTTTAATCAGTGAGTTCAGATTTTAATTATTGATTCAGGTTAACCTTTGTATTCTTTTTTTAAATTCATTTTATTGAGATATATTTACATACCGCACAGTCATACAAAACAAATCGTACATTTGATTGTTCACAGTACCATTACATAGTTGTGCATTCATCACCAAAATCAATCCCTGACACCTTCATTACCATACCCACAAAAACAAGAATAATAATTAAAGTGAAAAAGAGCAATTCAAGTAAAAAAGAACACTGGGTTCCTTTGTTTTTTTCCTTCCCCCATTTTTCTACTCATCCATCCATAAACTAGACAAAGGGGAGTGTGGTCCTTATGGCTTTAACAGTCACACTGTCACCCCTCATAATCTACATTTTTATACAATCGTCTTCAAGATTCATAGGTTCTGGGTTGTAGTTTGATAGTTTCAGGTATCTACCACCAGCTACCCCAATTCATTAGAACCTAAAAAGGGTTGTCCATATTGTGCATAAGAGTGCCCACCAGAGTGACCTCTCAGCTCGTTTTGGAATCTCTCTGCCACTGAAGCTTATTTCATTTCCTTTCATGTCCCCCTTTTGGTCAAGAAGATGTTCTCTATTCCACAGTGCTGGGTCTACAATCCTCCCCGGGAGTCACAGTCCACGTTGCCAGGGAGATTCACTCCCCTGGGTGTCTGATCCCACGTAGAGGGGAGGGCAGGGATTTCACCTGCCATGTTGGCTTAGCTAGAGAGAGAGGGCCACATCTGAGCAACAAAAAGGGATTTGGGAGGAGGCTTTAGGCACAATTATAGGGAGGCCTAGTCTCTCCTTTCCAGCAGCAGACTTCCCAAGGGCAAGTCCTGTGGTAGAGGGCTCAACCCATCAAACCACCAGTCCCCTATGTCTGTGAGCACATCAGCAACCATCAAGGTGGGGAAACCGAATACCCATGGATTCTCCACCAGTTCCTCAAGGGGGCTCTACATATTTTTTTCCTTGCTTTTTTTTAAAAAATTATTTTTTTAAAATAATTACATAAAAAATTTAAAAAATTAAAAAAAACGTACAATAAAAAAACATTTCAGACCATAACAAGGGAATAAGAAAAAGACAACTAACCTAAGATAACTACTTTACTTCCAACATGTTCCTACTCTACCCCAAGAAAATAACCTAATATAGAACATTTCCGTGAACTTGTTCCTACTATACCCATCAGAAATTAACAGATCATAGTCATTGTTGGGCATTCCCAGAAAGTTAAATTTACCCACAATAGCATATCTGTTCTTATTGGATTATTGTTCCCCCTTCCTTAACTGCTCTCTATCACTAGTTCCCCCAAGATAAAGTATTTTAGAGGGTGATACATTTTACAGAGGAAAAACAAAATGGGAAACAGAAATGGAGAACTCCAGAAGGTAGGAGTTGCAATTTTAAATACGGGGTTCTGAGAAGGCCTCACTGAAATGACATGTGAGCAAAGACTTGAGGGAGGGAATGTGTGGATACATGGGGGAAGAGCATTCTAGGTGGACAGAAGGTGAAAAGACTCTGAAGAAGAAGTGTGACTAATGGGCTTGAAGAGCAGAAAATGGCTGGAATGGGGAGGGAGGAAAAGTAAGAGATGAAGCTGGAGAAAACGCAGATCATGTAGGGCCTTGTGCCCAGTGTAAGAACTCCATCCTTTTCTGAGTATGACGGGTGAGTATGACAGGAGTCACTGGAGGGTATGGGGTAGAAGAGAGAGAAGGTCTAATTTAAGATTCTACCAGGTCACTCTGGCTGCTGTAAAGAGAACAAGATTACTGGGGATGGGAGGGGGAAGAGACCAGTTAGGAGGCTTTTGCAACAATCCAGGCAAGAGATGATGTGGCTCAGGCCAAGGTGGCAGCCATGGGGGTGCTCTTCAGATTGGCGGATCAGGTTCACCTTGCCTCTCATTCATCAATTATGTGCCAAGCCCAGAGAAGCCCAAGGGAGGGCTGTGCCTTTATGGAGCCTGCAGTCTAATGGGGGTGGGACAGGGGCTGGGCTGAACCGTGGTGATGTCACCCCAACAATGCTTCCTACTTACTATACCTCCCATCTGCATAATTCTCTTATCTCTGCTGCCATCACCACTTCCCAGGCCACAGCACTTCCCCCTTGAATGGAGCATGAAAGTGCAGACTCTGGAGACACACTGCTGAGTTTTGCAGCCAGCTCTGCCATTACTACCTGTACAATCTGGGGATGTGCCTGCTTATCTGTAAAATGGGAATAATAATAGCACTACATGAGTGCACATTTGTCTATAGCTTCGAACAGCAGCCAGCACACAGTGAGGATTAAATGCATCAGCCATCTCTGACCACCTTCCCCCTTGCTCACTATGTCACCTTTACTTGCCTTTTTGCTTTCAAATTCGCAAAGGCAACAAGCTCCTTTCTTTCTCAGGACCTCTGCACATGCTGTTCCCCCTCCCTAGAATATTGTAGGTTCCCCTACTTTTCACCTGCTCACTCTCACACTTCCTTCAGATCTCAAACGTCACTTTCTTCACAAAGCCTGTTTTCACCTCTTGTTCTAAGTCTCCCTTTTACATTCCCTCCGGATACCCTAGATTTTTACTTCAAAGGCCTCGCCTCACTTGGCAAATTATACGCTGATCTTGAGATCCTCTGGTTCTTGCTCCCAACTAGGACTGTAATCCAAAAGGGCCGGGAAGATGTGTTTCATTCACCTCCGTATTCCTAGGACTCAACGCCTGGCACACAGTAAGCTTTCTAGAAATCCCTGATGAACATCTCAAGCCCCGCCTCAAGCGCCACCTCCTCCAGGGAGCCGCCTCCAACCCCGGGGCATCACGTCCAGGGCCTATTCGGACTCACCCAGAACCGATTTGGGCATCTTTCCCTTGGCGGAGTTCCGCAGTTTCCGGGCTTGGGTCGCCTTCGCCTTCCGGGCCCGCTTCACCGGAGTCCCGCTCAGCTTGGCGTCGCCCGACGCGGCCTGGGGGGCTGCAGGCGAGGAGAGAAAGAAATGGACGGGGGCTTAGCCCGACCTCGCTCGTCCCGCACCCCCGGGCCCTCACTCGCAGACCCCGCCCGCGCCGGGCGTACCCCCTCCAGCCCTCCTCACCCTTGGACGTCCCCAGCAGCTCCAGACCCCGCCGCAGCAGAGCCGCCGACATAACTGCGTTCCACGTCACTTCCGCCTCAGCCGTCCGGGCGGAAACCCGGGCAAGAATACAAGGTTCCGGGGTGGGCGGGCGGAAGTATCCCTCTCCTTAGAATGCATGCTTCCGGAGTTGCCTGGGAGGGAAGAGAGGTGGGAATTGGAGGCGTGGCCAAGGCTCTGAAGGACACATTTGTTCTCCAATCCCAACTCAACAGGAAGCTGATTGGTCAATCCTCTCGGGGCGGGCCCGCTACATAGTGGGCAGGGCGGAGTGGTGGCGTTAAACATGTTTACGAAAGAGCCACCTGGACAGGATAACTCGTAAGGTTTCCGTCTTTCAGGTTCCTGCTCACATGCTGCTCACAACGAATGTCCCCTAGATGTCTCCCTGTACCCACCCCTGAGAGCTTGTGTTTGCCCAGTGACGGGGAGCTCACCGCTTATCAGTTTCTGAAGAGTGCTGCTGGTGAGAAGTTATACGTTTTATTTGCCCTTAAATGTGGCGGACCGCGCCCGGTGAATGCTGATTCCTAGGTACCCGGGCTGCCGTCCTTTCAGGCATGCCGCCACCTCTGTCACCCTGATACCTGTAGCCGCCTCTTTCCTGCTCTCTTTGCCTCTGGATCCCTCTAATGCATCCTCCCCGCGTCAGCCTGGGTGGTCTTGCCAGCAGCCCTCCCGGCTTTTAGAATTCCCCGTTGCTTTTTGAATAAAGCCCATGCCCCTCACCGTGGCCTTCAAGTCCCAGCAATTTCTGTTCTTGAGCCTTTCTGGGTGTCCGGAATTTGACTCCTGATCTGCCCTAGTACCTGCGCCCGGGGTGGGAGTACGGGTGCCGGAAAACCCTTTCAGGATTCCATGGTGTTTCTTCTTTTTTCCAACTATATGTTTATGTAGAGCTGGACTTCTTTTTATATGTTTCAACCAAAGTAACACATGGCATAGATTGCACGCAGCCCAAGAATCCAGATGTCTTCAGTTAAGCCAAACATTAAAGAGATTTGCAAAAATGCAAAACGGTATCAGTCTTTCCCCACTAATTTTAAAATACAATTATTTTCATTAAAGTGTTATTTATATTAACATGCAATGATTTGTTGTTATTTTGAATGAATCAATATTTTTTTAAAAATTGTTAGTTTTAATGGGTAATATGGTAAATATCAATAGAAATAAACCATAGGCAAAAGCTTTTCGGAGTCTTCAATTTTTTAAGAGTGTAAAGGGGTTCTGAGACCGGAAAGTCTGAGAACTCCTAGCCTAGCACTTATTCTTTTTGCAGTCAGGAGAGACCCTGGCTTATTCACTGCTTCCATCCATAGCTCATAGCCCAGCACTTGACATGCAGTAAGCACTCAATAAATGAATGGTGAGTGAAAAGGAATGACTGCATTAACTGAACAAATGTGTTCTGAGGGCCTTCTGTGGATGGACCTCACCGTCTAACCTTCACCAGCCGGTCTAGGAGATGGACGATTAAGCAGATACTAAAGCAACAACAAACACAATGCCAAAGTCCTAAGTGTTTTTCTTTGTTAACTCATTTTCCGCCCTGCCCCCCCCCCCCAGGACCCTGCAAGGTAGGATCGCTGTTTTCCCCATTTTACGGATGAGGAAACAAAGGCACAGAGAGACCAAGGAAGTTGAGAAGGTCACACAGGCTGTGTCAGAGCTGGGAATGAGCCCTCCTGCGCCAGCCACCCAGGGGAGTGTGCTATGGTGTGAGGTCTGGGAGGGGGGGAACCGTCACTCGCAGGGTCAGGGAGGCCTCCGGAGTATGAGGAGGAGCTGACTGTGTGCCTGGTGGGGCCCTGTCCCCTGTGACAAAGGAGCAGCCCCAGACAGGCAAGGGCTGCCCTGGGGGCCAGGATGGTGTCTAGGGCCTCGGACTGCATGGTTCTCCAAGGAGCAGTGACCTGGTCAGATATGCACTTTTTCCTGCTCCTGAAACAGCCAGATCATTTTCTTGTTTATTGTCTATTGTCTATCGTTTATTGTCTGTTTCCTTGCCGTCAGCTCCACAATGACAGGGCTTTTGTTTGGCTCATTGTGACATCCACAGTGCCTGGGGCAATGCTCAGCAGGTAGTAAGCGCTCTGTAAGTGCACACGTTGAATGAATGAAGGTTGTTTGGGACGCCTTGGGCAGCCGGGTGGAGCTGTTCAGGGGTCCTTGAGATCTGGAATCTGTGGGTCAGGAGAACAAAGGGCCAAGCTCTCCCCTATCCCTTCTTCCTCCTGATCTGGGCTGCCAGCCCTCGGTCCCCAGGGTGGAAGAATTCTGCAGGACAGACGGCGGAGGGGTTCCGCCCGCCCGCCGGGAAGAGACCTGTGGATCCGCGCGGCCAGGCAGCCATTCCGGCCACTAGGTGGCGCCGCAGGAAAGCGTTCCTACGCTGCCGGTTCCGCGATCCACACTGCGGAGGCCCAAATCGGGGTGTCGGGGTAGGAGTCTGGGGTCCGGATGCCCTTCCTCAGTTACTCTCAGCTCGATCTTTGCAGTCGGTGCCGAATGGCCCCGGCTTCCTGTTTTCCTTGTCTCCGCCGCCTTCTAATTTCTGGAGCCAGATACCCCTCCCTATCTGGCCTGGAGGCCTGGCACGTGGGGTGGGGAAGGGGAGGCAGAGCACCTAGGCTGGGTTGCCCTGGGGTGGCGGTATAGGGGTGTCATGAAGCTCACAGACTGGCTGGTACCCTGGTCACATGACCTTGGGTGAGCTGCTTTACAGCTCTGAGCCTCAGTTTCCTCATGGGTAAGCAGAAGCACTGGGCCCCTTCCCTGGGTGCCCCTCGGTGCCTCGGTGCCAGAGCCCTTGACCATGTAGATGAACCTATCATATGTTGTTGCTCCCTCCCGCTACGTGTTGACAATATGCCCCATCCCTGACTCCTCCTTCCCTGCCCTCTTGGATCCGGCTTAACCTCACCAGGTCTCAGGGGGTAAAACCTGATGCTCAGAGAGGGGCAGTGTCTTCTGTAAGGTCACACAGCATTTCGAGGGCTGACTCAGGATTAGAACTCAGGTCTCTGAGTCTTGGGCACCAGCGTGAGGATGTGAGTGTGTACAAGTGTGAATAAATGTGTATATGAGTGTTCATGTGTGTGGTCTTTTGTAATCATGGTGAGGTTCACATGGGGTCTTATAAGTTGCTTTCACTTTTTTCTCTGCTTACTTCTGTCTCTGTGTGTCTCTTTATCTCTCCTCTCCTTATCCTTCTCTGGTCTCTCTGCATCTCTGTCTCCTCCTGCTCTCTCTGGGTCCTTGTCTTTCTGCCTTATTCTCCTCCCTCTCTCTCTCCCCTTCCCTTCCCTTCCTAAGCCACCCATCCACCCAAGCTCCTCAGCCTGAAACCACTTTTAAATTGAAAACCTAAATGGAATTTCCAATCGCCTTTTCTGACCGCTAATTGCCAGTGCCTGGGTGTCTGCCGTCTTCTCCCTTCTCTGTTGCTTCCCTCTGTGTTTTAGCCAAGCCCTCTCTCCCCCTCACCTCCAACTCCTGCCATCAGTGGCTTTGAAGTACATTCACACAAGAACTCAAGAGAAAATCCATTTGTGCACTGTCTGGTTCTAAATTGACCGGGGTAGGCTTCCACTCTCCTGGTTTCATTTCCTCTGTCCCCTCCCAGGGCCTCGTGTCCTGATTCTCCTGCCTCACCCACCCCCGACCCCCACTTCCCCCTCCTGGCCATCACCAAGCAGTTACTTCTTGGTTTCCTTGATCAAAGTCCCCTGGGATGGGGGAGGGCACCACTGGGGTGGCCTGGAAGATGTGGGGGGATGGGCAGGGCTGGTGGGGGGGATGTCCTAGTGGGTTGGGGAACCTAGCCTTGGACTGGGCATGGATGCCCCAGGTTCACCTGACTCAGCTCACACACTGGGTGCCCACGAGCAAGCAGCCCCCTTCTCTGGGCCTCAGTTTCCTCCTGCATAAACTGGGCATTGAGAAGTACCACCCAGCCCTCTTCCTGAGGCTGAGGGTAGTCAGGTCTGGAGTTCCTGGATCCTGAGCACTGGGAGATGAGGACTGGGGTGTGGTGGGAGGATCATGGGCTCTGGATTCTGGCTGTGCAGGTTCAAATCCCGGCTTTATGACTCACTAGCTATGTGACATCGGGCAAGTCACATAACTCCTCTGGGCCTTGGTTTCCTCCTCTGTGAGTATAATATAACAGCTCCCACCTCAAGGGAAGCTGTGAAGATGGAGTGCAAAGTGCTTGGAACAGTGTGGAGCACCGAGTAAGTGTAATGGGTTTGTAAATAAATGAGGGCCACGTGGGCTGGCAGTGTGCCCCTGGGGCCTGCGCCCAAGTCTGCCTGCACAGCCTGGTGCTCCTGTGGCCAGCACACAGTGGGTGGGTTTGGGGCCACAGAGATATGCTTATCTGAATTCAGATAAACGCTCACCTGAGTTCAAACATGGCCTCTGCTGCTTGCCAGCTGTGTGACCTCCGGAGGTTGTGTCACCTCTCTGAGCTCCGAGGGGCACTGGAGGTTGCCCCCCACCGGGTTTCTGGGAGGGTGCAGGGAGAGGTGGCATGACTGTGCTTGGCACTGGGCCTGGCACATCAGTCTGTTCAACGGGTATCTGCTGGGCTGGACCAGGAGCCACACCCTGTGTGGGGAGGTGACGACTCTGGGAAACAAGGGGCATGTGGCCCTGGGAACGTCACATGTGGCCGCATCACACACTCAGCCAGTGTGGGTCGCTTCTGCCCTGATAGGGCCCGTGCTTGTGACCCTGAGGTCTGTGGGTTCAGAGTGGTGCCCACGTAGAGCAGCAGGCCTCAGGGACAGTGACTCCAGGGACAGCAATCCCAGCTGGAGTTGGGGGCAGAGGCAAAGTGGCTCTTGTTCAGTGGTTCAAAAATGTAAAATGGTTGGCTTGCCCGACCCTAAGTACATAAGAAAGGCATAGGAAAAAGCGGATGGAAATCCTCCATGGAGAGTTACTGGTCAGACAGCAACCCGGAGCAGTCACTCTTTGGGGACTCAACCCTGACTGGCCAAAGGCACAGCCCTGCCACTAAGTTGCCACATGACCGTGAGCACAGGCTTCTCACCTTAGGCTTCTGTTCCCTTTGGGGTAAGTGGGGGGAAAGGGGTCCTCCAGCTCTGCCAAGTCCCCAGGCCACTGAGAAGCTGCAGGGAGAGAAATGGGTGACCTTGGGAGACTCAGGAGAGGGCTTGGGTGGGGGTAGGGGGCCCTTAGCAAGCAAACACAACCCCTCCAGCCTACTCATGTCCGGAGAGCCCACCAGCGTGGAAGATGTCAGAAGGGGTATCCTTTGACAGTGGATTGGGCCCAGACTTGGGGACTCAGCCTCACCGGGAGACCTTGAGCAAGTTCCTTCTCTGCTCTGGGTGTCAGTGTCCCCATCTGGGCAGTGGGGACAGACGTTACCACCCAGGGTGGGGTGGGAGGGTGGTGGCCCAGGAGGTCTCAGGGTGGGGCGTGGGGCGGTTCTTTGTAGACTCTGGGGTGAGGGGTTCTGGCTCCCAGGGGGTGGAGGGTAGGGAGGGTTCTACCCTTTCCAGGCTCAGCCTTTTAATCCTAATTATGTCTTCATTAAAATGCAAATTTCCAACCAACTCCCAGAATGGAGTCCCTGTTGTCATGGCAACTGGAGTCTGGGGTTGGAGAGAGGGGAGCGGGCTTCTCATCTCCCGATCCTCCCAGACCCAGTCGGGGCCTGCCTGGAAGCCACCTCCACGGCCCCACCCAACCCCACCCAGGGCTCCAAGCATCTCACCCACAGCTTGGGAGTCTCCTGCCCTGAGGCTGGGCCTTCAGAGCAGGGGAGCTGTGTGACCTTGTGTGAATCATTTCCCCTTCTTGACCTCAGTCTCCACATCTGTGAATTGGGGATAATGAGGCCTCGTTCCCAGAAGGGGCCAAGAATCTGCATCAGACTCCCTTGCCATCTGTGGCGGGACAGTGCTCTCATCAGCCTCTCCCCAGCTTCCTGTGCAGCTGGGCAGGGCCATGGGCTGAGTCCTGGCCCATGGAGTCTCAGAGCAAGGGGGGGGGCACCACCCTGGGCCTGGGCCCTAAAGCATCCACGATTCTCCAGCATGTTCACCTTCCTTCCATGACCTGGGGACCAAGAATTCTGGATGGTCTAACTGCAAGATGACAGGGAGCTACCCAACCCCCCATTGGACCAGGGCACATGTAAGCAACAAACTATTGCTGTATGAAGCCTCCGAGATTGCAGGGTCTATTTGTTCCAGCAGCATACCCTGTCATATCCTGACTAAGACAGCGACCAGTCGCCCTCCTGACAGCCCCCAGGGGGCCAGGCTGGGGTGTGTGTGGGGAGTCAGGGCAGAAGGAGGAGGAACTATGACCACGGTACTTACTCAAGGCTTGTACTTGCTCAGTGGTGAAATCTCCAGTCCCTAAAGACTCAGCCTTCAGGAATACAAACAACAAAGAAGCCTGTGTCTCAGTCCCTCCACTTCCCCGGCCAGGAGCTGGAGCTTGAGACCTTCTGGATTTGCTAAGCCTTATGCCAGGTCCCTGGGGCTTCCCCAACCACAGAAGAGGAGCCTGAAGCTCCTGAGTAGGGACCCAGGGAGGAGCAAAGGAGAGGGACTGGGGCTCTCAACTGGCCCTTGCCATGTCCTTGTTCGGCAGCCCACAAGCGTCACCCCACACAGGTGGGGCTGAGGGGGCAGGAGGGTGGCAGGGATTTCCCTGGACACTAGAGCCCTGTCTGGGTGTGGTGCCCTGAGAGGCTGTATCTGGGTGAAGAACACTGGACCTGGGGTCAGGAAGTGGCCAGAGGGGAGTTGTAGGCTCTCAGAGGGAAAAAGAGAGTTAAATATTAGACTAAAGATTAGCAAGCCTGATCTGATCTGACCCAAGAACCCCCAGTAGGGGCCACTTCATCTTGCCCCACCTGATCGGACCCAGCAAATACTCCTGTTCTCTGCTTTGTGCCCTCCTCATGCCAAGCTTTGGAGACTGAGAGAAGAATTGCTCTGTTCCTGTGGTCAATAAGTCCGGTGGGGGAGACAGCGGCCAACGGTGACCCCTGACTGGGTGTGATCAGGGCAGCAGGGACAGAGGAGGAGAGGAGGGAGGGAGGGCAAATAGCTGCAGACCTTGACCACCAGGCTGTTACTCTGGGGGCAGGGCTGGCTACAGTGCAAAATAAAAATGCAGAACCCTGGTTCAAAAATTGTTAAGAACTTCAAGATGCTGAGAGCTGAGCATTAAACTGCTGCAGGGGCCTTCTGAGCACCAGGCCTGGGCACACGCCCCTGAAGCCAGGCCTGGCAGAGGGTGTTGGGAGCCTCCGAAGGGTTTTCAACTTGGGCTTGGCCGAAGGCACCCCCATCTCACCCCCATTCATAGTGGTTGCCAGCACAGACCTGGAAGCAGGTGGCCTGGCTCAAATCCCAGCTGTGAGGACTTGGGGTGAGAGACTTACCCCTCAGTGCCTCGGTTTCCTCATCTGCAAAAGGAAAATAATAATGACACCCACCCCGAGGGTGTTCATACCCCAAAAGCATTTAGCATCGGCCCAGAGCCCTGATTACTCCCTAAGCAGCAGTTATTTAAATGGCAATCGCTAAGCCCACGCAGCCACACCTCTTTCCCCCATCCCAGATCCGCTTTGCCCCCTGACACTTACCACTGGCTTCTAGCGGTCTTGATCTCAGTGGTAGCTCCAGAGCCTCAAATAGTGCCTGGCATATAGGAATGAATGAATGAATGAATGAATGAATGAACAAATGAACATACAGCCATTCTTATATATAAAGGTATTTATTGAAAAGTTCCATTCCTAGAAATTTCCTAAAGAAATGAAAACAGGTACTCAAGCCAATACGTGGACTTGGCAACACCATTCACAAAAGCCAAAAGGTGGAGACAGTCCAATGTCCATCAATGGATGAAAGGAGAAACAAATTATGATCTATAGATCTCTCCACAATGGAATATTATTCAGCATAAAAATGAATGAAGCACGGATATATGCTCTAATATCAATGAACCTCACAATCATCGTTAAGTGAAAGAAGCCAGACACAAAAGGTCACATGTTAGATGATTCCATTTATATGAAGTATCCGGGAGAGGTAAATCCACAGAGATAGAACGCAGATTAGTGGCTGTGAGGGGCTGGGTGCCGGGGGCAGGATGGAGAGGGGTACAGGTTTTATTTGGGAGTGATGGAAGTGTTTTGGAACTAGATAGAGGTGGTGGTTGCACAACATTGGGAATGGACTAAATGCCAGTGAACTGTTCACTCTAAGATAGTCAAGTTGATGTTATGTGAATTTCACCTCAATAAATTATGTGAATTTCACCTCAATAAATTAAAAATAAGAGATAAAAATATATACATTTACAGAGCTCCTACTGGGGACCAGGGACTGTATGGGGTGTTGGGCAGTCAGCATGGGTGAGATTTGGGGCAGGAGGCCAGAGGGGAGCCCGGCGACAGTGTAGATGCGAGAGGGTGAAGCCGAGGGGAGGGCAGGGTGGGGGAGATGGGGGGAGGGGTCGGTTGGAAGGAGGGGATGTTCATCCATTTCATGGCTGAATGTGTCCCAGAGGTCACCCCTCAGCAGGCAGCCCGTTCCCCGGCTGGACAGGCTTCACACCTGGGAAGTTCTCCCTGAGGCTGGGATAAAGTCGGTCCCTAGGTGTCCATGGGGTCAAGCTCTGTGCTCTTGGGGTCAGGTCCCTAAAGATGCCCAGATGGGAGGCCCAAGCGGGTCTGGGGGCATGGCATGGTGACAGCCTCAGTGCAGGGGGAGTCCTGGGGTGGCCACGCCTTGCGGGGGCTCCGGCATGGTGGACATCAGAGGAGATGTCCCCAGAGGGTCCTGCACAGCCCACCTTGACTCCTCTCCTGAGTAACAGGCACCAGGAGGGCAGCTGAACCCCATGGACCCTTTTGGCTGAGCCATCTAAGGTTCCACACTCTGTGTGGCTCTGACCTTTCTCTGGGGCCCCAGGCCTGCATCTCCGTGGTCTCTTGGATGTCATCTCCTGCATGTCCGCTGGCCCACTCAGCCTCCAAGTATCCCAAACTGAGCTTACCCGGCTACCTGAAACCTGTTCCTCCTCTCCTGGCCTCTCCCCTTCTCACCTGGCCCTGTCAATCCAACCTGCTAAATCACTTTCACACACCCCACTCTTCTCCACTCCAGGACTATGCCCCAGCCCAGGCCACCAGGCCCGCTCCTGGACTGCCTCCCATCTGCCCCAGGCTTGCCCCTTTCTGATGCCCTTTGGGGCAGGAGTTGCTGGGAGGCTCAGGGAGTGGTCACCTTTGCTCATCCAGTTGGTGGCCCACGGGGTCTTTGGAGTCCCCACTGCCTCATACACCTGCCTCTAGACTGGCAGCATCCCAGCCCCCTACAAAACATTTGGCAAAAGCCCCTGGGACTCAGTGACCTTGATTCTTGAAGACGATGGTATAACTATGCAGCTTGCATAATGTGACTATGTGTGTGTGAAAACCTTGTGCCTTGCACTCCCTTTATCCCATGTTTGGACAGATGAGTGGAAAAAAGGGGACAAAAATTAAATGAATAATAGGGAGGGACAGAGGGGATGGAAAGATTTAGGAGTTCTTTTTTGCTTTTATTTTTATTTTGGAGAAGGAAAAGTTTCAAAAATTGATTCTGGTGATGAACACACAACTGTATGATGGAGCTGTGAATAATTGGCTGTACTCTGTGGATGACTGTAGGGTGTGTGAATATACTGCAGTTAAACTGTATTTTAAAAAAGTAAATGAACAATGGGGAGAGGAGAGGAATGAGATGTTTTGGATGTTCTTTTTAATTTTAATTTTATTTTTTGGGGTAATGAATGTGTGAATGTGAATGTGGTGATGAAAGCACAACTATATGACGATAGCGTAAGCAACTGATGGTACACTTTGAATTATTGTATGTTATGTGAATGTATCTCAATAAAATTGCATTAAAAAAAGTCCCTGGGACCCCACAGCTGTGGCACAAATAGGCTGACAGGACCCATGGGCCCAGTGGGTGGGGAGGGGTAGTGGAACGTGGCTGTCCCCCCACTCTAAGCCTGGCCCCAGTTGCAGCAGGAGTTATCCATCTCAGGCAATTCTGCTCTGGGAAAACATGCCCTCCATTCATTTCTTCCTCTGCCTCTGGCTCCAGGTGTCTGCCTGATGTCCTCCTTTGTGGGTTCTTTCATGCCTGGTCCCCGGGCCCCCTCCCTCCCCAGGAAGCCTTCCCTGATATTCCTTGGGAGGGAGCAGAGCATGTGGTTTAGGGCGTGATTCTGGAGCCAGCAACCTGGATTCAAATCCTGACTCCACCATCTATGGGCTGGGTGGCCCTGGGCAAGTTACTTAAACTCTCTGTGCCTTACTTTCTCATCCATAAATTATGCTTAATACTAGTATTTACTCTGTAGGTTGCCTTGAGCTTTAAGTGAACATATTTTAAGTGCTTTATGAATGTTGCTATCATTTTTTGGGGGTACCCATCCATTTACAAAGTGCTTTCCTAGTTAAGGCCCCATCCTCACATGGAAATCACACCTGTTTGACAAAGGTGGAAATTGGGGTCTTCACCTGCTCAGTCCTTTGGAGAGCCTGGGACCTGGAGTCAGGCCTGGGTGTGAATTTAAGCTCAGTCACTTCCTATATGTGTTTCTGAGCCTGTTTCCTCATCTTTAGGACCAGGATTTGATGAAATTTGCACAAATGCACAAGACTTCCCAAACAATTCTGAGAGGTTCATGGACCTATTGATGTTTGTCTGTGGGTTGTCAACATCCTTGGGTTAGATGTTCCCTAGGATTCCTTGTCAGGGCTCCTGGGTGGGTGTTAGAGGCCCTGGTGCAGGAGAAACTATGGGCAGGCGCTTTAAGCCAGAAACAGCAATTTTGACTCAGTTTTGACTCCTGGGTATGCGTCTTACCTACCCTGTGACCTTGGGCAGGTCACTTCCTGTCCTTTGAGACTTGGTTTCCTCATTTGTAAAATGCAAATGAAAGCACAGTGAGGTTTAAAATTAGGTTGGGCAAAGTGTCTGACAAAGGGAAGACTCTCAAGAAATGATCATAATGAGTATGACCTTCCAGCACTATGGTGCTTGTGGAGCCCATTTCCTGACGGTGTGTGTGAGCACTGTATCATTTAAAAATACAAGACTGGGGGCTCTCCCCCTCAGCACCTTGCTTCCCCCATCAGTTGCCTCCTGACTCTTTGCCCAACTTGTCCCAAACCCAAGTCTGATGGAGGGATTGACCACCTATGGGGAAAGCGGGGAGCACACACAGTCCCAGAGGAAAATTGGTCAAACTCTGCAAACCAGTGGGGTGGGAGCTGTCCAGGGTCTGCTAGGGTCCTGGTCTCCCTTTCTCCCTTCCCTGAAACAAGAAAGGAAATCCTTCCTCCCTCTTGGGAACAATTCAGCATTTCCTCAGACTCTAGTTCACAGCTCCTTGGAGACCCAAATTAATTAGAGCAGTAATTAAATTAGGAATTGTTCATTATTCGAAGGCTTGGATCCTCTGGCAGATGGGTGGTGGGGAATAATTGGATCATTTTCTTGCCTGGACCCAAAGATTCTCTCCTGAGGTATGTGTGGTCAGCTAGGGGGCCCCATCTCCACCTGCTCCCACTCAGTGGGACCCTCCCCACAGTCCCAGGCAGCTTCAGGATGCCCCCATCTCTCTGGACAACCTGCTTGTACCTTCCTCTTTCAGTCTCAGTTTCCTCATTTGCAGAATGAGACAAAAGGGGGAGGGGAGAGTCTGTTAAATTTTCTGTAAGTTTCCTTTAGGCAGTAAGTTTCTAAGAACTTGGGGATCTCTTTCCCCAAACACTGCAACACCATCCTTGCTCCAGGAGCCAGTTTTGCACACATATTCACATTCCTGGGATATTTGGTCAGGAATTCCTTCAGCTCATTTCACTCATATCCAGGGAAAGGAAACTAAGCAAATGGGTATGACGGGCTCTGGGCTAGCTGCTGGGGATGCTGAGGTGAGCATCCTGCCCTTCAGATGCTCCCTGTCCAGTGGGGGAGACAGAGGTGCTGGGCCTGGAAGGAGAAAGGGGGGAAAGGAAGGCACCCTGGTTTGGGGGGAGGAGCACCATGTACAAAGGCTTTGGAGGCATGAGACAGCGTGGGGGTGAGGGAAGTGTAAATGTAGCATGGGTGGGGGCTGCAGGCATGTGGCAGGGAGCAAGGCTCCTAAGCCTGGCGTGTGACTGAGAAGAGAGGGTTAGCACTCCTTTAAGTTCCCGGAGGAAAACAAAAATTTTGAAACTGTCAGAAATATGATGGAGCTGTCAGGAGTACATGAAACAGCCATGCACCCTGGGAAACGGAAGTCGCGGCTCTGTTTGTTCTGTGACAGTGTGAAAACTCACAACCTTTTCATCAAGATGGGTAATAAAAAACACAGGAAAACTAAGAGTGCTTTGGTTCATTTCGGCTGAGGGTCCTTCTTCTGTGCTTGCCCAGTTTCTGCCTCTGGTCTGAATTCATGGCTACATGTTAAGCCTCACGCAGCATTTCTGGATTTGTGAGCCTTGATCGTTTGTGGTCTTTTGGTTCTGTTCTTTTCTTTCTTTCTTTTTTTTTTTGGTCACTGTGGTTATCTGAAAAAGATGTCAAAGAAGAAATCTCTCTCTCTCTCCTTCTGTGAAAATCTCCTGCTGGAGCTGCGTCTCTCACAATCTCTGTCCTTTGTCTCCTCCTCTCCCTTCTTTCCCATCTCCGCGCCTTCTCCCAGTATCTACTGAACTCCTGGGAGAAGTTAGGGCGGGAACCGCCACCTGCCGGGGTGGGGAGAAGCGGCGCGGGGATTCAGCACCACGGACAGCGGTACGGCGCCGGGCGGCGGGAGGAGACCGCCGCACGCTTGCGGCGAGGCTGATTGGGTGGCAAAGGGCCGTGGAAGCCGATTCAGGCAGTCGGGGTGCAGGGAGCGCGCTCACGGGACTGATGATGTCGGAGGATCTCCCTATGGGTCCAGGGTCAATGGAATTCTCTCTCTCCTTTGTTCCCAGGGACCCTGATCACAGCCCCTAAACACATGCACACACACAGACACATACACAGACACACACACACACAGACGCGCACACACACACGATTCCATCTCTCCCTCGGACTGCAGGTTTTGGCTCTTGCTAGCCCAGCTAGCCCAGGCCCTCACCTGCATCTCCGGGAGTTTCTGGCCTGGCCGTTACAGAAGGCTCTGGTGTGTCTCATTTCTTTGCATGCCATGTGACTTTGGGCCAGTGTCACCCCCCCCACCCTAATCCGATCCAAGCCTCAGGAAGGGGAGGTTTGGACCATCTTATTGCTGAGCTTGGAGCCAAACTCCGTGGCCAGCTCCTGATAGCTGAGACCCTGGTGAGCAGAAGCAGGACATGTGCTGAAGGCAGCAGAAGGGCACAGGCAGGGCCCTGTGGGGATGGGAGAGAGAGAGGATGGCAGGGGCTGTGTGTGTGTGTGTTTGTGTGTGTGTACTCTGGGGAGGGGATGTGAGGGTGGGAGGAAGAACGCAGAGGAGCTGCTGGACCAGAACAGAAGAACCCCTTAGCCTGTATATTTAGCTCATCGAGGTATATAAACAGAAACCTGGAGCCGACTCAACCCCCCTCCCCAAGTGTGAGTCATCGCTGCGCTGCAGCTAAAGTTAGGCTCCAATCACAGGCTCCCTCTCCCCTCCCTGTTCTCTTCTCCATTCTCTGTCCCCTTATTGCCTCCTTTATCTCCTTATCTTTTCTTCCCCATCTTTCTCCCCTCCTTCCCTCTCTCTCTCCCCAAATCTCTCCCTTCTTTGATGCTCCAATTTCACTCCCTCCCTGAGCTGACTGGTTCCCTCATGATATCTCTTTGTCCCCTGATATTTCCTATTTCCTTCTCCCTCCTATTTCCTTCTCCCTCCTTTGGTCTCTCTTTTCCCTCTGTCTCTCCCCCTTCCTTAGCGCATTAGAGAAAGTGTATATTTGTGCTTGCGCTATGTGAGTGTGAACTTAATAATAACAAGCATGTGTCTGTGTGTACTTGAGAGTGGATGGGAACATATTTGTGTGGATTTTTGTCTTTGTGTGAGATGTATTTAATAACAACGGTATCTGTTTGGGTGTTTGTGGGTCTGTGTGAATGTGTCAGTTTGGGTGTCTCTGTGTGTGAACACGGAGAAATGTGAAGATTGTGTGTCAGTGTCTCTGTGTGAGTTTCTTCTCTTTCTGGGGGATGGGGGGCAGCTCAGTGTCCTGGAAGTGGATGCTCTGGGTTAAGCAGCAGAGAACCCCCAAGTTTCCTCTGGAGGGTAAGGGTGCAGGGGGATCCCTGGGCTTCTAAAGATGGGGAGTGGGGTGGTCACCTGGCTGGCCTGGGGGAGAGTGGGGTGAACACAGCTTGGCATTCGGGCCCTGCTGTCTGCTGCGTCTCCCTGGACCAGTCTCTTGGCCTCTCGACAACCTCATCTGTCAGACGAATGTGATGACCCCGCTCACCTGGGCAGGCTGTGGGGAGGCCGCAGTGTTCCATGGATGTGGAAGGGCAGGTGGATGGGTCGGGGGCCCACAGTGGTCAGGGGGATGCCTCCAGGCCTCCAACCAGCATCTGTGCCTCACTGGGGTTGGCTGACTTCCAAACAGGATTGGAAGCTGATCCCCCACTGGAAGTGCCTCTCCCTGTCTTAACCTGGGGATGGTCACTCAAACCTTCCAGACACATCTTGAAAGCCTCTCTCTCCAGGAAGCTTCCCAGATCTTTCCTGGGGGCATGTACCTGCTCCTCCAATCTCCTCCTGGGCTTCTGTTATGTCACACCCTCTGTGTCTATGTCTCTGTCCTCTAAGAGGGATTCCTGGAAAGGTTTTAGGAAAGGGAGTGTGTGTGTGTGGTGTGTGTGTGTGTGTGTGTGTGTAAAAGATGAGAGATGGATGGAAGGGGGTGAGACAGGGGCTGGAAGGCCGGAGGGGCAGCTCGAGCCCCAAGCTCTGTTTACCCAGAACTGAGAAATTTCTGGACTCCCAGCTGGGTAACTGGGGCCTACTGGCATCAGGGATCAAGCAGTCTGCTAAGAAAGCACTTCATCCTTGGAGTGAGTGAAGACTCACGGACACCCCTCCCCTGCCAGCATCAAGTCTCAGGATTTGGGTCACATCATGTCCCTCCACCACCTCATTTAAGATGACAACCCTCAGCACCCTCACTCCCCAACCCCTGCTTTATTTTTTTCAGTAGGCTGATCATCATTCTGTATTTGCTTATTTATCATATGTATTTTCTGATTCCCTCACTGGGAGATAAGCTCTATGAGGACAAGGACTTTGTTTCACTCGGGGCTGTACCCAGAACTGTGCTTGGGGCACAGGAAGGATTTGGGGAGGAGCTGCTGAAGGGACAAAGCAGCCCCATCCCACCTTCCTGCATGATTATCTTCATTCATCCATCCGTCCATTCATTCATTCATTCATTCACTCATTCCTTTAGCAAACCCCTCCCTGGTCGAGCTCGCAGCCTGGTGGGAGTAGGGTAGACAGGTAGGCCCTCAAAGCAAAGTGGGAGTGTGGGGTGAGGAGCCCCAAATTCTGCCTGGGGTGATCCTGGAGGAAGTGACTTCCAAGCAAGCTGGCCTGGGGGTGCAAAGGCACTCTCTAGGTGGGGACATTTCATTACAGTCATTTCTCATCTCATAAGACCCCAGCCAGACTGAAGAAGGGCTGGGGATTTTTCTCCAAAGCCCAGAGTCGAGCCTAGGCACAGAGCTGACCTCAGAGCTGGTGGCCTGGACCAAATGATACTTCCAGGGTAGGGGTGGGAAGTATCCCAAAGTGTGGAGCCCTAAAAGAAAGGACTGAAGATGGATCTGGGAGGCCGAGCAGCTGCCTGCCCTGCCTCTGGGTACAGTCAGCTTGCCTTCAGAGATGCCCATCCTCATCAGGGATCGGAGGGCAGCAGGGCAGGGGCCGAGGCCTTCCACGATGGCAATGGCATGACCAGCCCCACATGGACCAGCCCCTCCCCACGTCCCTCCTTGATGGCGACATTGCAAGTGGCTTCCTGGGGGCCTGATGCCAGGGTGCCAGCCTTTGTCCAGTGAGGACAAAAGGGAGAGTTGCCTGCTTTATTATTCCTTCTCCAAGTGGCGAGAGTGGCAGAGAGAGAAAAAGGAGGAGAATGAGAGTGTGTGTGAGACTTACACATACAGAGCATAAAGATAGAGAGAGCAAAAGAGACAACCAGAAAGAGAGAGAGAGAGAGCCAGAGAGAAAGACAGAGAGCTAGAGAGACAGACATCCAGAGACAGAGAAAGGGAAAAAGCCAGAACCAGAGAGATGGACACATGGAGTTAGGGAGACAGAGAGATGCAGAGGACAGATGGAAAGAGAGAGAGTGATGGAGAGAGGCAAGGGAGTAGAGGAAGAACCATGCACAGAATCAGAAAGAGAAGACAGAAACAGCCAAGGAGGAAGGGAAAGGGAAAATGGAGCCAGACACATAGAGACAGAGGGGGTAGAGAGAAGAAAGCCCTCCCGGCCTTGCTATTGATCTCTGTCTTCCCCTCTCTCCCTTGGCTCTGTCCCTCCTGAGCTTGTCTCACCTCCCTCCCCTCATTTTCCCCATTCACCTCTTCCCTCCCTTGTTTTCCTTTATCTCCTCCTGCTTTCTCATTTCTTTGACTCACTGTCTCTTTCTCACTGCACCTGTCTCTTTCCAGGCTGGGGAGTTTCTGGGGGCCAGGCTTGGGGAGCTTGGGGGGACTCTGCTGGGAGAGATTCCAGGCACCATCTGCCCAGGGCCAGGATCAGAAACTGGGGGTCCTCTCTCCCTCCTTAGTTGCCAGGTAATTCCCCTCTGCCTCCTAAATATCACTCAGATCAGATCTGCCCCCAGCTCCTCCCGTTAGCTCTGCAACCCTGGCTGGTTCAGGCCTCACCACCTCACCTCCTACCCTCTGCACCCCCTGAGCCTCCAGCAAATCGGACCCTGGCACCCTCCACTGAACCCTGCCTTCTCCTGTCCTTCCAAGCCTCAGCCACATGGAGCTCCCTGTCATTCCCCCAAACCCCCTCCAGGCCTTGGCTCCTGCCGGCCCCTCTGCCTGCCATGACCTGCCTCCAACGTCCTGCCAGGGGAACCCTTATCCGCCCACGTCCACCGTCCCATCAAGGCCTTCACACTGTCACTATCTTCGTGAAGGCTTCTTTGACCTTCCCCTCCAAAGAAGATGACTTCCTCCTGGGGGCATCCCCCTGCCCATGACTGCACTTATACCAGGTTGATTGAAACACAGCTGTCTCCCCATGGGGCTGGGTTTCATTCATCTCTGCATACCCACACCCTGGCACACAGCAGGTGGCCCATAAATGTCACTGAGTGACTCCCTAGAGGGATGGTGGCACGTTGCATCACTTCTCTTGACCTCAGTTTTCTCACCAGTAAAGTGGGCCCGGGAATGATGCTGAGGACCTGGCTCTGAGGAATGCACTCAGCAAGTCTTGAGCACTTACTGCATGCTGGGTCCTGGGACGCCGGGAGGTGCAAAGGAGGGGATGGGAAAGTGCTTTGCCCACTGTCGAGTGCTAGCCAATGCCCCTGCAGTTTATGTTTGGTAGTGGGTGCCTGGCCAGTTCCCACCAGGGGTTCACCTCTCTGATTTTGGTGCTAGAAAACACCCACTTCTTTATCTACCACTGCCCAGCCCACCCTTGCTGGTAGAAGACTGTTGGGGCCCCAGCCTGGGAGTCGAGCAACCGTATCTGGAGGTGTCCAGACTGGATTCTTCAATCCCCGCACAGGAAGCTTCTCGGGCGGCAACTGCCTCTTTTGGTGGAGAACCAGGGATCTCCCACCTGTCAGGAAGCACAGGCTTCTGTGGTCTGTCCGTCTGCCCTACACCCCTTTTCCACCTCCTGGGCTTGGCAAGTGGGAGAAGGATCTTTCTCTGTCTCCTACACACACACACACACACACACTCACTCGGGCATAGAATCTGCCGCTCATTAGCTGTGTGACCCTGGGCAATTTGCTTAATTTCTCTGGCACTTAGTTCTCTCATCTGGAAAATGCGGTCATGATACCCACCACCCTACATCAGCTATTGGGGTAACCGGGCCCCTGCCAACAGGAGGAGAGGCTCTCTGCTCCTTAGATCTGGGGAAGAGAGCTGCACCCCCGCCCGTTCCTCCCGTGCAGGGTTCCCGTGTACGCGGGGACCTGGGGTGAGGCCAGTGTCCTCCTGGTCCCTCTGGCTGTGACCTTTAGCTTCTGCTGGCTTGGTCCAGTTGGTGGATGGACTGGCTGCCCTGCCCAGGGCTGTTCTTGTTCATTTCAGCATGTTCATTTCAGCATGGAGCTCATCCCCTTTCTTGACGTCCACTCACCGAAAAACCCACTTGCATAGGGCTGTGTAAGTCTAGCAGCCTTTCCTGCAAACTCAGGGACAGGGACCGCTGCCCTGCAAACAACATCAACTCCAAGCCCTTCCGTTCCTCCCTGGGGGCTTCTCCCCAGATGCTTCCGGCTCTTTGTAACCTCGGCCCCCACCATCCTGCAGTCTCTTCTCTCCTCTTCCTTCCCTCGCCACTGTTTTCTCTCTGAAACGTCTAGTTCTTTCTTCATATTGCAGAGTGACCCAGGCATCACCCTCCGGGCTGGGCATCTCCGAACCCATCAAGGGCTTGCAGGTGTCTGAGCTCAACCTGCCTCCTCATATGTGGGAGGCCCAGCGTCTGGCTCACCCTTCCTGTGGCAGACCCCAAATCTCCTCCCTGGTTCACCCACAGTTGGTTCTTCATGGCTTTTCCATCTCATCAAGTCCTCCAGCCTTGGCACAGCCCTGGC
The DNA here is from genome assembly GCA_004027775.1 of Bradypus variegatus. Taxonomy (NCBI): domain Eukaryota; kingdom Metazoa; phylum Chordata; class Mammalia; order Pilosa; family Bradypodidae; genus Bradypus; species Bradypus variegatus. The sequence goes on from PVKY010000534.1 coordinate 27,957, forward strand.
ATCCAGCAGGTGCTTAATAAATACTTTTGGCATGCTGAAGTTGGTTTGGTGCCATTAGATGCCCCCCACTCTCCCACCCTGGTGGGCCACTCACCAGGGCAGGGCCATTTAGAGACGGGCTCCCCAACTGGGCCTGGGTCTTTGGGGCACAGGGCTGCTTGGAAGAGCCATAGGGCATGGCACCCCAGAGGAATGCAGGGTGAGGGCATCTCAGGTATGTGGGACCCCTCAGCTGGTTTGGAATCCAGGAAATCTCTTAGAGCTTTTAAATCTTGAAATCTAGAATCCTAGTTAAAAGCACAGATTCTGGAGTCAGAGTGCCTGAATTCAGATCCCAATGCTGTCACTTATTAGCTGTGTGACCTTGAGTAAGTTACCTAACCTCTCTGTGCCAATGGTTCCTCATCTGTGAAACAGTAGCTACTATTTTACAAGATTGTCATAAAGTTTATATGCATTAATATTTGTCAAGGGCTTAGACCAGGGCCTGGCACAGAGAAGCGCTCTGGAAGCATCTGAGAAATAAATCAGTGTGGATTCCGAGGACACTGGAATCTTTGCCTCTGCGATCTTAGGACATGCAGGCCTGGAAGTCCCATCTCATGTTCTTGGGCATGAATCCTGCCCCAGTCACCTTCAGCTCCAGCTTGCCTATCCCCATTGACCGATGCTCTCTGCCTTTCTAGCCACTACGATTGCATGAAAGTCCTTCTGTTGGGGTGGGGGTGGGGGTGTTGTCCTGCTCAGCAGCTGTCAGAGGAGTGGGTGAGGACTTGGTTAGGGCTTGTCCCTGGAGGAGGAGGAGGGGCCAGCTGCGAGGTTGGGGTCCACCTCACCCCCTCCTGGTAGAGGGCCTGGCAAGCCCTGCTCCCAGGGCATGGTGAGGCCTAACGAGCGTGGGCAGCTGATGCAGCCTTCTGCAAATACCAGGCACAATATAAATAGCAATAATGAATAAATGAAGCTCCTACAGCCAGCCAGGGCCCCCAGGAGGGACCGCCATGGCCTTGCTTCTTGCTGAGACTTGGAGTTGTATCGCCTAACCCCCAGTGGGCTCGAGGGTCATCCCTCACCCCCACTTCCTCCATGACCTTTTATCTATCTACACCCTCCAGGTTCACAGAACCCACCCCTATCTCAAGAGCAGACAGTGAAGGTAGTGAACACCTAAGGTTTTAGTTGAAGCATGAAGCACTTAGGTTGGACATAAAGCAGGACTTTCTGACTGTGTGGGTGCTTGAAGGATGTTGCAGATGTCGTGTTAGTCCTGTCCAGGCAGGGATGGGACTAGAATCATGGAGGAGGACAATCTTCTGCTCAAATACAAAAGGAACTCTGAATGATAGGAGATGCCCAGAGAAGAAAGGCACTGCCCCAAGAGGTGGTGAGCTCTGCGTCATCACAGGTATGCAAGCAGGGGCTGGGTAGCCACTTAAGGAGGTTGTAGCTGAAAGGCCCCAGTTCTGAGAACTCACCATCTGGTGGCTTCTCAAGGTCCTGCCCAGCCTTTCGAACTCTATGAAAATGTTGCCAGAGAAGAGTGGGCAGAAATGAGTTAACAGCTGGCATCTTCTTCTTCCGGCCTGATTCCTTTCACCCTCTCATGCCTGGGCTCTCCCTGCTGTGCACTCAGCTGGTCAGGGCAGGGGTGCCTGCCCACGCCAATCTTAATCCTCCCTGGAGTTTTCTGTCCACCTCCTCTCCTCTCATTTCAACCCCACACAGGCTTTCAAGGCCCAGTTTGTCTCCAGTCTTTGCTGAGGCCTTCCCCAAGGACTCCTGGTCTGAAGCCCACTCCGAGCTAAAATAAATCCATCCCGCCCGTGGACGCAGCCTGGCTCACCCGGGGCCGGCTCGATCCGTACCTCCGAGGCACCCCTAGCCTGGCACGGGATCACACCACCCGGCATTGTACTCTGCTTACAAAGGTTTGTCTTGATTCCCTGGAGAGATTATAAAGGAGGAAGAGATGAGTGTTTGTTGAGGACCCGCCGTGGGCCTGACTCGGTGCTAAGCCCTATAGAGACAGTTTGCCTCCTGCAGAGGGTCAACTTTTATTCCCATTTCACGGATGAGGAAGCCGAGGCTCACAGAAGCCAAAGGACCTGCCTAAGACCCTCAGGAGACCTGAGTGCACCCTCTGCCAGAGCTGTGCCTGCGTCCCCAGGCCAGGTGGTCCCAGGGCAGGTGAGGAAGAGGTGGGGGTGGGGTGGGGGTGGGGCTGAGTTGGGGGACTCGGTGTGGAGAAGACACCCCGGGAAAGGATTGGGAAGCCCCAGACTCACACTGACCTTGACCTTGGCCAGGTGGTTAGTCTCAAAGCTCCAGTTTCTTCAACAGTAAAATGGGGATGAAAAGTAAAGAGGCGCCTAGCACACAGTAGGAGCTCATTCAATGCTTCCTAAATTGAGTGTGCATGAGTGGTCAAGTTGGCTTGCATTTGGGAGCGTCTTGACGCCTTTCTGTGGTTTGCAGTCTCAGACACTCCCCCCGGGCTCCTCCATAGGCCAGTGGGGAGGTAAGTGCAGGGAAGAAGGGTAGAAGGGTTTAGGGGCACCCAGTTGGGCCTGCAGGGACACAAGGCCAGGCTCCAGCTTCCAGGAGGAGCTGACCCCTGGGGCTCCTGTGCCCCAGGCTCCGCAGGGCAAGCAGCCAGGTTGGGGCCTTTGCAGCCGGAGAAAGAGGTGTCTGTTGTGGGTGGAGGCACTTCCCAGAAGCCTTCCCAAAGGAGGTGGCCTCTCAGCCAAGCCTTGAAGGGTGGGAAGAAGCAGAGGTGTGTATGAGAAGTGGGGAGGCTGCTTGTGCAGTGGAGAGACCTTTAGAGGGGCGTGCTAGCCAGGCTCCACTATCTAAGAGCTGGGGTGCCTTAGATGTGTGCCTCCCACTGAGACAGTGGGGGAAACAACCCCCACTTCACATCTCACACCATCTCAGTGAAAATCCAGTGGGTTGCATGGACAACCAGACTCCTGGGACATGGGGGTAGTCAGTCATAGGGTCCCCCCTTTCTTACACATGACGCAGCCCCCCTGCTGAGAGGGAGCAGAACCCTCCCCCAGGCACGACCCTGAATTTTAAGGAGGTAGCCACCAAGCTGGGGGCTTCCTGCCGTCTGAGGAGGGGTGGGGGCTCACCAGCCGCCGCCGTCAGTCTGTCTGTCGCCTCCATGCCTCCCCCCCTCTCCAGCGTCCCGCGCCTGCAGCTTTCCCCAAAGACATTTGGTGTCAGTATAAGGACGGCTTTCGCTCGCACGCAGCGCAGCTCGGTCTCGCCGCCGCCGCACGTCCCCGCACCGCCAGGCGCTCGGGCTCCTCTGCAGCCCCCGCCGCGCGCAGACCCCGCGCGCCTCGAGCCCGGGGCCGGAGGCGCGAGCCGAGCCGAGCCCAGCCGCCGAGGGACGCGTCCGCCTCCGCGCGCCCGGCCCGGCCGCCCGCGGGTCCTCTCCGGGGGACTTGCCCCGGTAGCCCGGGCTCTGCGGCGCCCCCGCCCCCGGCCCGGAGGCGCCGCCCGCCCGCCGCGCGCTCCAACTCCAGCTCGGGCCGCCGCTCGCCCGGCGCCGCCGGCTTCTCGCCGCCCGCCCCGGCGCCTCGCCCACCCTCCCGCCAGCCCGCCGTCTCCCCGCGCCATGGCCCGGACCCCCGGGCCCGCCGCCCACCGCCCGCCGCCCCGCGCCCCCCAGGGGCTCAGCTGATCCTGAATTGGCGGGGGGGGGGCGGCTGGCGGGGTTCGGGCACCCCCCTCGATTTCCGGCTTTGGGGACACGCGTCGCCCCCGCGTCTCTAACCTGCATCACCCCCCGCTGCCCGGCCACGTCCATGCCAAGGTAGGTCGGGGCGGGGGAGGAAGGAAGGAAGGGCTCAGCTCGGATGCCCGTGGTTTGGCGCGTTGGGCTCTTTATTGAAGCGTTTATTTATTTTTTTCTGGGGACCAGCTCCCCCACCCGCGCGTGCCCATCAGGTGGGCTCCCCCTCCACACCGGTGCTTTCGGGGCGGGTGCTTTGGGAGGAAGGATGGAAAACTTTGACCGGTCCCCTCTCCAAGGCCACTCACGAAAGTTCTCTCGGTGCCAATGCCGAAGCCGGCTGAGGGAGCCGCTGCAGAAATTTATTCAACAAGTCAGGCTGCCCGCGGGGCCCAGGCTGTTTGTCTGTCCCACTGCCTCACTGCTGCGGCTCTGCGGCCAGAGCTGGTGCCAGTGTCCTGCTGGCGGGCTGCTCCGGGAGTGCTGGCAGAGGCCGGGTGGCAGCTGGGGGATGGAGTGGGGGAATCCCAGGCAAGGTTTAACTTTCCAAGAAGCCCAGGGTGGTGAGAGGGTCCCCTCCCTGGCCAGCACTCCAGATGCTGCCCAAGGCTGAGGTGCATGAAGCCAGGCCTGGGTGGGAGCTGGGACTCTTTGGGGGTAAAAGGAATCCTCAGCAGCGCTGGGGCTGGTTATATAACGAGGGTTTATGATGATTGGGTTTTAATTGTGTGCTGGGTGGCATGAGTGCCGGAGTGGGGCAAGAGGGGCCGGTAGGGGGTGGGAAGTCCTGTTTAGCAGGGAGGTCACGATGCCCGTGCGGGAGGGGCTCGTGGATGGAACCAGCCTGAGGCCTCAGTCAGCTGCTCTGCTGGTGTCCTTCTCCCCTTCCTATGGGTCCTGGGGGCTCCTGAGCCCCAGATGAGTTTGGGGTCTGGGGAGACCCCTGAGCTATATTCTGGCCCCAGGAGTCTGTGTCTGAGGCTGGCGGTGTGTGTGCGTGTGCGTGCAAGGAGCCTGCGTGTGTCTGTGCCTGGGTGGTGTTATGGGTCCGACTCGCTGTGAGGAGGCTCCAAGGGGCTGGAGGGCTCAGCTGTCCTGAGCTGGGAGTCAGTCTGTCCTTCTGTCTCTCGCCTCCTGGGGGATTCGCCCTCAGATACTGGCATCGCCTTGGGGCGAGGGGGTTGTGCAGAGCCGGGCTGTGGGACCATGGGCTGGGCCTCGTGGGAGAGAGAGTGCCTGGCCGAGGGGTTCGGGCCTGCCTCCCCGCTGCCCAAGTCCCCAGGCCCTGCCCCTGCTGCCAGGCCACATCTTGGATCAACGTCTCTCCTCGGCCCCAAACACTGGCATCTGGAAACTCCTGTCCGCCCTTCAGGACAACTTTCTCTGGGGGCTCCAGGACCAGGAGCTGGGAGGGGGGTGGGGCAGGGGGTGAGGGTGGGGAGTCTAGAGATCTCCCTGCCCCCTTTCCACCTCTGCTGCCATCAGATCAGAGGGAGGGGACACCAGTGAGTGACAGGCCAGGGCCAGACAGGGTGACACTCAGCTGGGGACCACTTCTGAGGCTTGGGTCTGGGGGTGGAAGAGGAAAAGGGCCATCCTGGAGGTGGGGTGGGGTCAGGCTGAGCTGACCTGACACAAAATTCGTGATGCCCCCCACCCTTCCCTTGTACCCCAGACAGGTACCTCATAGCACATCCTCTGCTCTCCCTTCCTGGCAGCTCCAAGCTTACTCTGCCTGCCCCTGGGCCACCATGCTGGGCAGCTAGGGGAGGAGCTGCGACCTGACCGAAAGCCCCTCCCCCTTCTTTGGTCGAGGCTTTCCACCCTCTTACCGCTCTCCTCTGCCCCAGTCCTGCATACCCACCCTGCCCCCCACCCTCCTGGGCCCTGGGGGGTGGGCTAAGGCTGAGAGGGCGTCTTCGAGGCCCACGAGGGACATCCAGAGGCAGTTCTGGCCATCCCTGTGCGCTGAGTCTCCTTGACCTTGGGTGGGGAGGGGGGGATGGAGGTGGGAAGCCCCTCTCCCCCATCCTCTCTCGCTGGCTCCAGACACCGTCCCTGTGCCTCTCGTCTGCCCCACATGAGCCTGCAGCCCAGCCGGGGCGCTTCCAGGAGCTGCCACTTCAGAGCCTCTGAGATCCCCACCCTGCACCCAGGGGGTCGCCGCCTCCGACGCCCCTCCCCCGGGCCCCTTCAGTGTGAGAGCTGCGGGTCCCTCGTCACCTCTCCCCCTGCCCCTGGGCCGGGCCTTTAGAAAGGGGCTCCAGAAAAGTATATTTCTGGATACCGTTCAGTCCCTCCCCCAGACTTGCGGGGTCTCCCGCCCCCCTCAGCTTCTCGGCGCTTTCCGAGGCAACGGGATAGGCTCCGCTGTGGCTCCTTGGTTCCCGCCTGTCTCCCCGCTGTCTGCGGCCTGCCTCGTCCTCTGAGTCCCCAGTCCCTGGCTTAGGACCTGCCTAGTAAGGGTCCAAAGGAGGGGATGCGTGTGGGGCTCCCGGGCAGGGGAGGCCTTCCCTCACCTCCCCGACCTCTCCCTCTGGCCTGCGCCCCTCCTCCCGCTCCTCTCTCTGTCTCCTCCCTCCCCCACCTCTCCTTTCTGTCCCCTGCCCTCCCTCCTCTTCTTTTCTGCAGAACGTGTTCTTCTTAGCTGTTCCCAGGATGTGCCCTGCCTAGATGCCCCCACCCCCAGGCTGGGCTGGGGCTCAGAGACACCTCAGGGTGCCGTCAACCCCTGGCACAGCCGCGGGCTCGTGGCTTTGTGGGTCTGTGTGTGTGTGTGTGTGTGTGTGTGTGTGTGTGGATGTGTGGATCCGCAGACTCCTTGCATCTGTAAGTCCGTGGGCCCTTGGGCCTGTTGGGGCTGCGGGTCTGTGGGCCTCTGAGTGTGTGTGTGTGGCTCCGTCATCTGTGGGCCTGGTGTGTGTGTGTCCTTTGGCTTTGTGGGCGTGTGGCTTCCTGGGTCCGTGGGCCTGCGGATCCTGATATCCGGGAACCTGTGGGCTGACATCTCCCCTTCATGGCTGCCAGTCTCCAGAAGGAAGAAAACAGATCCGGTTTCCAGATTTCCTTTCCCCTCGTCTTTCTTAAGCACATACTATGCACCGAGAGTCTGTTCCAGTTCACTTGGGACCCAGCGGTGAACAGGAGGATGGGACAGCCCCTGCCCTCTTGGGGCTTCTGTGGCCCTGGGAGAGGCTCTGCGGTCCCCTGCCTGCCCCAGGGCCCCCTCCTGCCCCAGGGCTCCCATGTCCTCTAGTGCTTAACCTGGGTCTGCCTCCCAGGCCTTGGCGCTTCACCTCTGCGGTCCCACCTCCCTCATCTTCCCCTTATCGTGGGCTCTGGTCCATTCTGAGAGGAGTCTCAGGGTTACCCTCCCCTCGCTGCTGACTGCCACCCTGGGGACCAGCCAGGCACCCCCCCGTCCCCACCCCGTGTTGGCCCAGGGACTCAGGCGTGTCTCCCCTGTGTGTCTCATCCTGCCGATCACAAGCATGGCCCAGAGGGGCGAGTCACTTAGCATCCCAGGAGCAGCAGCTTTTTGCAAAATTGGGGTACTGTCTTCCACCTTAAAGGATTTTTGTGAGGCTTAGAAGTATCTCTATGCTGCCTGGCATTGGGCTTGGTACAGCAAAGCTGGTTTTCTTTCAGTAAGGCAGTTTCCTAATAGCTTTCCCATTTATTATGTTTTTTGTGAGGTAGAGAAGTTTCGTGTTCTGCATTTTATGCAAGAGGAAGTGAATCTGGGTGAGGCTGTGTAATGTGGTGAGGGTGGAGGTGGACTCGAACCTGGGTCCCAGGACTCCTGACCCAGTGCTCTTTCTAGAACACCCTCCCTCTTGTCAGGGACCATGGTCACTCTCATTTGTTAGGTGAAGTAACAACCCAAGACCCTAATTACTACAAAATAAAAAATTATCAACAGTGGTAACGCTGGGAGCTGTTCAAACACACCAATGGAGATTCAAGCAGCAAGCTTCACTTGCTGGCACTTGTTACGAGGCCAAGAGTGACTGAAGAACAAGTGAGGTTGCCAGGGACAGCCCTGTGGACAGGGCGGTGGGGAGGGGCAGGCACGTGGGCTGCAACCTCCTGCCCACAGCCTGGCCAGGGCAACTGTCTAATTGGGGACCTGGAGTTGGGCTGCCCAGATGCAAATCCCAGCTCTTTCACTAAGTAGCTCTTGACCTTGGGAAAATCCTGGAACCTTTCTGCATCTCAGTTCTCTCACCTATAAAGTAGAGAAAACAATAGCATTTCCTACCCTGGGTTGTACCTGGCACAGAGTAAGTGCTCAGCAAATGCTGGCTGTGCTTCTTTTTAGCTGTCACGGGAGAGGTTGCTGATCTAGTTCACTGAACACTTTGCAAAGCTGGGAGGATTAGCTGTCAATTTTAGTGACTGCAAGTGTGGGCAGGTTCAGATGGCCAGACCAGAGCAAATTTCCTGTCAGGTCCTGCACTTGGAGGCCAAATTTCAGCCATTTCTCTTCAGTCTAGAGGAGCTCTGGCTTAGCTGTGGCTCCTCTGAAGAAGATCTGAGGTGATCAGTGGACCACAGGCCACAGTGTTACAGGGTTGCCAGCTGGGCTCTGGGGCTGTCAGGCTGCATCAAGAGAGACCCCACCTTTGGAATCAGGCAGGTGACCTGTCTGTTGGTGTTCTTGATGCACACCTCGCCCTGCCCTTGTGGAGGAAAAGGGGCAAACTAGATTGTGACTGGGGAGGGGTCTCAGGAAGGCAGATGATGTGGAAATTTCCCTGCGAGGAATGATTGAGGGAGCTGGTGACTACAGGGCTGGGGCAGATGAGGCTTGGGGGTGGGCGGGCTGTTGTCACACATCTGCAGGGCCATCATGCAGAAGAGGGAATAGGGGAGGCTTCCAAGGGTTCTGGAATCCCAGCTGGAAGATTCTGCGAGGCAAGTTTCCCACAGCTTCTCAAAGACTGTTCCACAGGCCGTGGGGCAGGTTCTGCACTGGTGTGTGAGTGAGTGGGTGCTGTGTGTGCATCTCATGTTCCTCTGATTGTGTGTGATGGTGTGTATATGTGAATGTGTGTTCTTTGTCACTTATGAGTGTGTGTGGTGATGGATTAGGCCACTTCAAGGGTCTCATTTTCAAGATTCCCCGTTTGAAGATTTGGATCCCATTAGTGTCTAAAAACAGACCCATCAGTGTTTCTGGGACTCCAGGCTTCCAGAATCCTAGAATCCCGTGGATGTGCAGCTGGCAAGAATGTGAGTGCATCGTGGGGGTGCCCCGGGAGTTTGCCTGGTGTCTGGTGTGTGATCACGTGTGTCCCCCCAGCTCTTCCTCCCAGAGGCCCTTGCTGCTTAGATGGGCACCGAGGGCACCCGCCAGGTGAGTCATGGGCCAAGATGGGCTTGTGTGGGGTGGAAGCACAGGCCTCTGCCTCCTTGCCCGCGCTAGAGACCGCCCCTCGCTGTGGCAGCTAAGAGCACCCTGGGCAGGATGTTCTGATGGAGACTCCCGGACTCCGGGATGCCCTGTGTGCATTCTGGCAGGAACACAGGCTGGTGTGTGCTTGATGAAAGAGTCAGCAGGTTGCGTGCCCGTGTGTGCCTGTGAACATACACTCTCATATACACGTACTCACGACACTCAAAAGCACACCCTCATACACACATGTATGCACTTCCTCATATACATGGTCACATATACATGTGAGTGTATATGTGTGTGCACAAACACACTTTTTCACACACACACTCACATGTACACACTTCCTCATTCACACACTCTCACATGTACATACTTCCTCATCTATACACACATGTATACACTTCCTCATGCACACAATCACAAATATACACACTTCCTTGTACACACACTCACTCATGTACACACTTCCTCATGCACGCACTCATACATATACATGCTTCCTCATGCACACACTAATACATGTACACACTTCTGCATGCATACACACATATATACACTCTTCCTCATATACACTCACACATATACACTCTTCCTCGTATGCATACTCACACTCTCATACACACACACACTGTGTCACACTCACCCACACTCACACACACTCTCTCTTTCTCTCACACATGCACACAGGGACTTGTGTGGCTGGGTCTCATCAGGACCCTGAGCTCTGGGCACACAAGGCCTCCTCCCACCCCACACTCTGGGGGCCTTGGAGCACCACTGTATCCCCACAGCCTGGCAATTTGCAGGGTGCTTATCACCTGGGTGCCTATTCCTGTCCCGGGTGGTGCCTGAATGGTTGGGCTTGTGAGTGGGCAGACCGGGCTTGGACCTGGCTCTGCCCCTGACAGCTGGGTGACCTCGGGTCTCACTGCCCCTCCTTGAGCCACGTGCTCCCCTCTGTGTGGTGGGACCAAGGACGGTCTGTGTGTTGTGGTGCTTGGGTAGGAATCCACATGGAAAGCCCTCAGCCCGTCGCCTGGTACAAAGTCAGGCTCAGCCAGAGCTGCTGGTGGTGCCGAGATGATGGGGGGCTGGGGAACTGGGGGCTCAGTGCTGGTGGCCCCCTGGGATGGCCCAGCTGGCCCCCCATGTGTGCTCAGGCACCCCCTCCATGGGCCCTGATCACCTTTGTATCCACCTCCCATTCCCTCCTCGTAAGGGCCTCTGAGGCAGGTAGGAGGAGGGCTGTGCTTTTAGAGAGGGAAACTGAGGCTTGGAGGAACAGGGGAATCAGGAACAGGGGAGTGTCCCAGACACAGCGGCACCTGCTTGCAGAGACCAGTCCAGTGGCCACCCCACAGCCTGGCGGGCCCACCCTGGGAGGGAATGTCAGGGCCAGGTCCTGGGAGCACCAGAGGGAGGTGACATGGGGATGTGGAGGTGGCTCAGACTCTGGAGCCAGGTGGGCCCGAGTTTGAATCCAGCACTGTCACTTGAAGCAAGTCCTCTCACCGCTGCGAAGGGCTGTTTGCCGAGGGGCTGGTGCACGGGGGAACCCTCCTGCCAGCCATGGGCACACAGACAGCTGGGGACGTGAGCTGGGCCACAGGGGCTTAGGAATTCTGGGCTGGACTTAGGGGCTTGGGGAATGAGTCAGGGGTGGAGGCCTGGGTGGCCACTGGGGAGC
>PVKY010000535.1:0-46289 GCA_004027775.1 Bradypus variegatus
TTATTTACTAGTTGTTTCTGTTTTTTTTTAGTTGTTCCAGGGGGACTACTTAGCTTCCACTCCTCTCTATGCCTCCATCTTGCCCCAAATCTCCATTCATTCACTTTTAACATGCAACAACCAAGCCTGCAATTTGAGGGTGCTGCCACTAGGTAGCAGCGGTTTGTGACCAGGCCTATCAAGCCCAGGCGGCAGAATCAGAAAGGCATCTTAGGGTCATTTATTTTCCAGCTCTTTCTTTTTTAATCGCAATTTTGTTGAGACATATTTGCATAACATAACCCTATCTCCTCTTGTGGCTCCGTAAGAGGCTTTGTTGCAGACCCTCATGCCCGAGCTCCAGGCCTGCACAGTTCTCCAGTTCTGCTGACCTTGCCTCCTCCTTCCTCTGTTCCTGGCTTAGGGCTGACACCCCTCTGGGGCAGGCAGGGAGCCCCAGCAGGGGCTGGAGGTGGAGAGGCCTGGGACCCAGCTCACTGCCCCTTTCTGTTCCTTCCAGCCAGGCCTGAGAAGGACTTGGGGCTCGGGGCTCAGGGTGCAGGGCTGCCTTAAGGTCTTTGCAATCCGGGGCCCTCCTGGAAATTCTGCCTTTTAGAAGACAGTGCAGTCTCCTGTTTTGCCTTTTGGGCTTCTCAGCACGGAAATGGAAATGTGGCTGCCTGGTCCGAGTGTCTGGCATCCATGGCTCCCACACCATGCAGCGTCTTGCATGCTGGCTGCTTAGCAAGAGTCATCCTTGGGATTGATTTTTGAAAGAGCTTATATCCTGCCAGACCAAAGGATTTTTGTTTCTTTAAATCAACTTTACAGGTATTTAAAGAGAGTTTTAAAGTGGATTTTCTGATGCTTTCATGCAGTAGGCTCTGCAAATTCTCAGGTATCTGGGCTGGCTCTGCAGCAGTTCAAGTCATGCTCTGTGCAGGCTAAGTTCCCTTTCCTCCCAGAGAAAGATCTGGAACTCTAGAGGCATCGTTAGTGTCTGGAAAGATGTCCAGCTGCCCCCGAGCCAGTCTAATCCATGCAGATGAAATCCCATCATGGGCCAAAGCTGTCCAGTCCATGTGTCTGCAGAGCTGCTGTTTTTGTTTACATTTAAAGCTCTTTGGCAGCTGTCCTGAAAGCATCCTGATCGAAGTCCAGAAGAAGATGAAGTTTGAGGACTGTGTGTCCTCTGGCCAAGGTTGATTCCAGGTTTGTCACTGATTCTGCTGTGAGACCTGTAATCTGGCCATAAAGCTTTCCCTTCTGAGCTGGAAACAGCCCAGTGACTTCTCAGAGCCAGTTTTGTGCAGATGTGGGGTAGGGGCCGGGAAGAGGACTTTGCATCGGAAGGTTCTCCCTTCCCTGCACCCTAGAACCAGAGCCAGGCCAGGCCACTCTGTTGCAAAAGCAATGGGGGAAGGAAGAGCAATCTGCTCCAGAGGCAGGGAGGAGATCCTTCTGGAAAGGTCCAGCTTTCTTACAGTGAGCCCCTGTTGAGGAGAGTGGTCTTACCAAGGTCCAATTCCATGGCCTCTGTCCAGAGGCAGCAGGGAGATGGGCCCCTCATGCCCTTCACTGTGTCTCCTGCAGGCGCTTGGCTCTGGGCCTGCTGCCTGGGGCCCTTCCCAGCCTCCCCAGCTCATGATGCATCCGTAATGTCCAGGACTAGATTATTCTCTGGGCTCTAATGTCTGGGCTTTGGTCTCCAGCCCCGTTCCCCTGGAACTGAGAGAGCATTCCTTCCTTCTTTGCTGATTCATTTCATGCCTGGGATGGATTCCTTGGCTAAGGATGGCTCAAGTTTTCTCAGTTCAGTCCCAGGACTGATCCCTTCAGCAGGAAAAAGTGGAGGAAAACATCTGGGCACTTTGTTCAGGGGCCACTGGTCTGCCTGGGGAGCCCTAACCCTTGTTTCTGGACTGGCAGAAACTGGATAAAACTTGCTGTGACGGTGCTGATTCTGCTGCCCGAGAGGCTGGGGCAGCCCTTCTGTGCCGAGCGTCTTCCAGTCAATGGTCACTGATGGGACGAATGAGCGAAGGGTGCAGGCAGAAAGTGACGCTGCTGCCGTGGGGTCCGAGTGTAAAGTGTGGCGGACCCCACGAAGGCTCTCCTGGTGCAGAGCAGCCTCTGGATGTGTGATCAGAGGCACCTGAGGCCTGAGGTCCAGACGCCAAGGCTGGGGCTCGTTCCCATCCCCGCCTGTCCTTCGTCCTTCAAGTAGCATTTTCTAGACATTGCTCCAGCCCTGTGGAAGGATGAAAAATATTTCTGAGAAATCGGACAACTTCTGATGGCAAAAGCAAGTCCACACACCCACACCCACATGTGTGCATGCATATAACACATGCACACACACATACACACACCCACACACACATGCACACATGCACGCATGCATGCACATACCCACACCCACACGCACGCAGGCACACACCTACACCCACATGTGTGCACGCATACAGCACATGCACGCATGCACACACCCACACCCACACGCACGCATGCACACACCCACACCCACATGCACGCATGCACACACCTACACCCACACGTGTGCACACATACAGCACATGCACGCATGCACACACCCACACCCACACGCACACATGCACACACCCACACCCACACGCGTGCACGCATATAACACATGCACACACGCATACACACACCCACACACACATGCACACATGCATGCACGCATGCACACACCCACACACACACGCACGCATGCACACACCCACACGCACACCCACACCCACACGCACGCATGCACACACCCACACATGCGTGCATGCATACAACACACGCACGCATGCACCCACACACACACACAAAACACACTCACCCCTCCTCCTTCTGTCCTGTGAGTGTTCTCAGGCCAATTTTATAGGCTCTGCAGGCCGGATTCTTCCAAGCTTCAATAAGAAACCTGCAAATTTGGTGACAGTGAGTGGGTCACAAGTTAGGGAGTCAACTTTGGGGGCCTCCAGAGGGTTCAGGGCCCAGGATCCCTGCTCGGCCCCTGTGCTTTCCTTCCCGTGCTCCTGCACAGCTCCCCCACCTCCAGCTTCCTCCCCCTCCTGGCTGGCTGCCCTTGCCCTGTCCCCTGACAGGTCTGCCCCCCTAAGCAGGTTTGGGGGAGCACTCGCATAACCCCTGCATTTTCATTGACCCCTATACTCATGTCTGGCTCCGTTTAACATTTTGTTTGACAAGTAGGTGGCAGGTTTGGGGAAGTGGGGAGAGGACAGAGATAACAAGTCTTGGGAAGTTTAAAATATATGATATTCCATAATCCCAGGCCCCTTGTTTTCTGACTCTTATTCAAAGGGTGCCCTCACCCTCCCACTCTTTTTGTTCCTTTTTCTTCCTAAGGGAATTTCTTCCCAACCCTTAAACCTGGAGCAATCAGAGGATTTGTGTTACATGAGGAAAGATTGAAAATAATAATGTAATAAGGAGGAGTTATTGAGCTTGATATTGTTCTGGGGGGAAATAAATAATATTTATTTATCTTTGATGTAATCTTGTGTGGGCAGACCTATCAGTGTTAATTAGATTGTAATTTTTTGAGTGTTTTCGTGGAGATGTATCCCACCCAACTGAGGGTGATGACTCTGACTGGATAATTTCCATGGAGGTGTTGGCTCACCCATTCAGGGTGGGTCTGAATTAAATTACTGGAGCACTGTGTAAGATCAGACAGAAGGAGCAAGCTGCTCCAGCCAAGAGGGACACTTTGAAGAAAGCACAGGAGCTGCAGATGAGAGACATTTTTGAAAACGGCCGTTGAAAGCAGACTCTTGCTCCAAAAAAGCTAAGAGAGGACCAACAACCCAAGAGCAACTAAGAGTGACGTATTTGAGGAACTGCAGCCTAGAGAGGAACATCCTGGGAGAAAGCCAATTTGAAACCAGAACTTTGGAGCAGACTCCAGCCACGTGCCTTCCCAGCTAACAGAGGTTTTCCAGACACCACTGGCCATCCTCCAGTGAAGGAACCCGATTGCTGATGTGTTACCTTGGACACTTTATGGCCTTAAGACTGTAACTGTGTAACCAAATAAATCCCCTTTTATAAAAGCCAGTATGTCTCTGGTGTTTTGCATTCTGGCAGCATTAGCAAACTAGAACAGACACAATCAGACCCAATCTCACAAAAACACTAAGAAGCTGACACTGTTTCTTCCCCATTTTGGAGAGGAGCAGCCTGAGGCCAGGGCAACACAGCTCATCCGCTGACCCCCAGCCGGTGCAGCCACTGTGGCCACTGCCAGCCCTGCCTGGAGCCGCTGCGCTTTCTGGCTCCCTTTCATGGGCTCACTCTCTGGGGCCTGAAGTGGAAAATGTGTGTGTTGGGGATGTTAAGGTGGGCATGCTCCCCTCCCAAGCGGCTTCTGCTTCTCATCAGAGGGCCCCTTTGGGGGGTGCCTTTCCACCTGTGCACCCGGCTCAGACATCAGGGTGGAGGAAGGGGTGGGCTGCACAGGGCATGGTCCCCCCGCTCGGCCTCTAGCCCCCTGACCTTATGCTCGGCCAGAACATCGTTCAGTCTTTTCAAGTGGTGGAAAGTTTTGTAGCTTTTATGACCCAGGACCAGCCTTTCGCATAGAAACTGTTCGAGGGCCGGGTTCCAATTTCCCAGGAGCACGTAACGTAGTGCCAGAGAAGCACAGTTGTTGGAGATTTATGTTGCTTTTTCTGACATAAGGAAGGTTTCCCTTTGTGTCTTGGAAGCGACTGCAGCGTGCTTGCCAAAGGAGCGGCCCTGCAAGGAGCAGATCATTTTCTCCTGCCCTTCCTCTGCTTTCTTCTTTTATTCCTTCTCGATTTATTTTCAGGTCAGAGTTTCACGAGGTCGTGAAGCTGTGAAATCTGACAGACTCACCATCTGAACAAACAGACTGCCCAGGAGCAGGTTTTATTTGGCTCCCCAAATAAATGTGACAGTCGGGGGAAACCCCAGTCTTCCTGTTTTGCTTTTGTGTGAACAAGTTGGGTTCAGTTCATCGGGTGCTCACTGATACCTCCTTTGTGCAGGGGGAGATGGGCGCCGGCCCCAGGCTGAGTGCCCTGTCCTCCAGCAGGGACCGATGCGCAAGTCCTGCGTCTCCTAAAGCCCCAGGTGACACAGAGCACCAGCCAGGCCAGCTTCTGCCATCCTATGCACACGGGGACGGCCGTTTCCTTTTTATACCCTGTCAAAATATTTTCATGACTGTGGGCAAGTGGGCGCCCCGCTGTGCTGGCCTGTGTCTGTGAGGAGGTGTAGGGTGTAGGTACAAGGGGGGCAAATCGCATGACGGCGCCGTGTTGCCTGCTGTCTGTTGGGAGCACAGTGGTGAATGAGGCAGAGGTGTTGTCTGCCAGGCTGGGAAGTGGGGAGACGCTTGGTCAGGGGTGAGTCCCAAGGCACAGCCTTTAAGCTGAGGCCAGAAGGCAGAGAAGGAGACAGCCTTGGGAAGGGCCAGGGAGAACAAGGCTGCGGAGACCTGGGGTGGAAAGAGCTGCTGGAGGTACGGCCCCTGTGGCTGGAGCCCGGGCACCTGAGATGGAGGGGTCACCAGGTGCACGTGGGGAGAGGTGGTGGGGTGCCGTGGAGGCTAGGAGGGTGGTATAAATTATTCCTGGGCCCTCTGGATGACCATGGGCAGGAGTGGGGGCAGGGGCTGGGTGGGCTGGCTGGGCAGCTTCTGCGGTGCTCCAGGTGACATAGGATGGTGCCTTGGACCCACCGGGGCCCGGCAGTGGGGTGAAGAGAAGTGGAGAGATTTGCAGTGTCTTTTAGAGCTGGAACCAATGGAATCTGTAGGTTTTCGACTCAAGTGCCCAGTGGTGCAGGACCTCGAGGGGGTAGCGCCCGGAGAGAAACAGGGCAAAGGAGACAAATAAAAACAGGTAATTTGGAGATGTTAGAATGCGGCGTTTCCTGTCCATCCTAATGCAGAAGCCAGGCAGGCACTTGGCATTGGAGCCGGGGGCCCCAGGGGAGACTGGACTGGGGCTGTAAGTGGGGAAGTCATGAACAAGCAGCTGCTTAAACCGTGAACCGGAGAAGGTGGAGCCCGGAGAAGTGCAGCTGCCAGCAGAGAGGGCCAGGACGGAGCCCCCCAGGGTGCAGGCACATGGGGGCCAGGGAAGGGGAGGGCGGCGAAGGCTCAGGGAAGCTTCCGGGCCTGCGAGGTGTCGGGGAGCCGAGGGGGAAGGAGGTCCTGGGGAGGCAGGAACGTCTGCCTGGGGAGCTGCCGAGTGGCTGAGAGGGGAGAAGGCTGCCCTCAGGTTTGGTGACCCGGATGTGAGCAAGGCCATGGGAGGATTTGTAGTGAACACGGAGGAATGGGAAAGTGCCGGCAGAGAGCAAGTCAGAGGAAGGAAGAATGAGACAGTCACTTTGATTGACGATGCAGGAGAAAGACGACTTCCAGAGTGGGGCTCTTGAGATGGTGGGAGGCTGCACACAGGGCCAAGTCAGGGGGATTTGCTTTGGATGGGCAGGAATGCTCATTCTGCTCGAGGCGGGGGAAGGCAGAGGAGAGGTGCATTTGCTCCCGGATTCCATGTCCATCCTTCAGAGGAATCTAGGAAAGTATCTGCTTGTCGAAGAGACCAGCCAGGGAAATCACCTTGTCCCAACTTGGTGAAGTACCTTCCTCCTTTCAAACAGCAGGTGACCTTGGCAGCCCGTTGGTTAACTCCCCCACCTGCACTGGGAAGAGTAGGTGGTGTGTAGACGGAGGGTGAAAAATGGGAGAAGCTCTGTGGGGGTTTAACCTGGGTGGTGCAGCTGCACCCAACTGGGAGCTGCTCGGGATGGCACAGGGAGGAGGAGGGACACCAGCTCGTGTCGGCACCCGCATGGCTGCCTTTCGTGGGAGGGGCCGAACCTTGGATCTGGGACAACCTGGCCTTGAACTTGCACCTGCTCATGCCCTGACCACTTGCTTCCCATCCACTCCCTCTTTTCTGGGCCCCTCTCTGGCTCGAGGATCTTCTTTAACCCCTGCCCTTTGCCCTCCACCCATCATCCCTTCTTCCCAGCCCTCTCCTGTCCCCGAGGGCAACCGACCGCCTCACCGGGTCCAGCCTTGGCTGCTTGCCCTGCCCGGGGCCTGGGGCTTCTCTGCCCGCAGCCTGGGTCTGAGGTGCCCTGGTGTGAGCCACCCCAGGGGAGCCGCGGGGCCTGAAGACGCACATCTGTCTGTGTGCGTGCATGAACTTGCTGTTGATAAACACATGTGCCATTCGAAAACTCAAGTCAGATTTTCTGGTCCCTGATCTGCACTTTGACTTAGATGCCTCTAGATCAGATTTGACTGTTTTCAAAATAAGCACAGCACCAGTGACCTCTACAAATGAAATGACTTACCTGTGTCGCAGGTTCTGGATGGATTTGACCGAATTGGCATCAGATGGCCAAGTGCAGGAAGCTGGAGTGAAGTCTTGGTTAAAGGAAGGGAAACAAGGTCTGCTTGTCTACCTACCTAAATCGCCACATCCTCCCAGAAGTCTTGATGCTTAATAACTTCTGTGACACATGACAGTCACTTCACAAAGGGCCTTGTTAGCCCTGAGCTGCCTGAGGAGCTGGGCCCCACTGATAACAGGTAAAATGAAGAGAAAGGAGATTCTGACTCCTTATCAGAGACCAGTTTCACCTGGGAAGCACCAGGGTTAATTTAGAGGACTGTATCAGCACCCTTTACCTAGGTGATGGAGTTTGCTGTTAGAGCGAAGTTGCAGGGCCTCAGATGCGTCTGTTGACATCACAGTGGGTCCTTGTTAGGGCTGCAGGTCTCCCCTTCAGCCTGGCAGCAGCGTCTGATTTGTGAGAGGGTAACTCCTGCCAACCAAGCCCATGAGGAATGGATGCACTTGTGAGTTATGGTGGAGGCAGCTTCTTCCAGCCTGACGCCTACACAGGGCTCCCCCTTGCCAACAGCATGGTCTCCTCGAAAGATAAAGATGGCTTGTATGCCAGGAACCAGGGTGAAGTGTGGGGGCTGTGGGGCACCGAAGGGCACAGGCATCGTTTCGGCTCCCCAGGGACCGAGGCCTCTCCTTGGACCGGAAAGTTCGTGTCTACTGGACTGTGATGGGCCAGAAATGCCAACCTCTGCCTCCTTGAAAAGCTCCCAAGCTTTGGTCATTGTCTTTCTTTAAATGGGTTTCAATAGAACCTGTGAGGCTCCTACTTTCTGAATTGCAGTCTTGTTCTTATCCTGTTTCTCTGAGACCTGATTGTTTGAGTGCTCTCAGGTCTGTTCCCAGGTAGTCTCTTGGTTTAATTCTAATTCTAATGCTTTCATCCATCCATCCATCCATCCATCCATCCATCCATCCATCCATCCATCTATCTTTCCAATATTTGAGTATCTACCTGAGTGCCATGCACTGTGCTAGTTGCAAAGGGTGCAGCAAAGAGTGAGACAGAACCCCCTTCCCTGCTTTTACTTGGTGGTTGCACTCAGAGCATCCTCTGGGAGTATCAGCTTCTCCTGGAAGAGGCAGCCTCGGATTGCTTACCCAGTCTTTTCTTCCTTGCTGACAGACCTCCACTGCCTTCAGGAATGCAGTGGGCAGGCCCCTCCTCCACCCCCAGGGGAGTAGATCTCCAGTAGCCTGAGTCCACTGTGCCAGCGGGTGGTTTGGGGGTGGCGTGGAACTCAGTTCTTGCCCATGAGATGTGCAGGAGCTTCTGGAGAACTTTCCCAGCTCCTAGAAATGGGGAAGAGTCCTCCTCCTGGACTTTGGAAAACGTGAAGATGGGCGGGTGCTGCTGTGCTGCCTCCATGCTCCCCCCACCCCTGTGCTCTCTCTGTGCCAAGTGGGTCCAGTCTGAGGTCAGAGGTTGGCCGAGCCCGAGAGACTCCGGCTCCTGATGGTGCCACTGCCCTCAGTCCTGCCGCCAGACCTCTTGTTATGTGAGGTGATGCAGTTTCCTTCTCATGTGAAGGACTTGAGTTTGGTTTTATGTTATTGCAGCTCAAGGTATCCTAATCGATACCCTTTGCTCTTATTTCACGTATTGTCAGCACCTGTCCTTGTTTTAACTCTTGCCTTTGTTTCTGTCTTGTGCTGAGATTTGTACACAAGAATATTCTTGTGATTACTAGATACTGTGATTTCCTCTCCCACTACTTCTCTCCAACAGAGCACCTGGCTAGCCTAGTGCCTTGCATGTAGTAGGATATCGTTAAGTGCTTACTGAGTTGTCTTTGAGTTTTTAGGACAGGAGTTTAAATTTAGTGACTGCCCATGGGCTTCTGAGAAGTACTGAAAGCCAAACTCTGGTCCAAAGGGAGCCGGGCTGCCCGGGAGCATGGACTATCAGGCCGGGCAGCTGGCAGCTGGGATGAACGTGCTCCATGCGAGGTGCCAGGGAAAATCCATCATGACTCCTGAGCCCTTCTTTTTATTGAAAAATCCATTTATAAATAATCTGGACAAATAAAGTAAAAAGTGCTTTATTGGGATTCAGAAACACTGATGGCTATAGGACCTGAGCCGAGCCCAGCTCCCAGCTCCTGACTAAGCTGCCGGGGACTGTGTCCCTCACGGGGCCACCCCAGGCCACCCTGGTGGGCTGCCCCAAGACGAGATGCTCTGTCTTATTTCTTGTCATGCCAGGCAGGAAACTCTTCTTTCTCTTTCTTTTTGCAAACTCGTCTTTCTGGGTATTTGGCTGAGCAGATTTAGCCCGTTCTCCTCTGGACAGTTGACGGAGAAGGGGGTGGGGTACTCCTCCATGCTGCTCCCTTCTTCTTTCCTTGCTTGAGAACTGGGGGGCTCTGGGGGAGCTGTCGGAGGTGGCAGCAGGAAAGGCAGGTTTGCACCCCCTCCCCCACAGCCCCTCTGGGACCCTCTTTCAGGCCCCCCACTTTCTTAGGCCTTTGGGTGTCTTCTCCCTTTCAGGCCACATTGTTATTTTGTGATTGTGTCCTTAGGCCTAAGGCAATGGGGAGAGACTGACATTATGACCCACAAAGGAGCATTTATTGAGCACCCACTGTGTGCCACACTCTGTGCAGAGGGCTCTTGGAGCTTCGGCTCGCCTGGGCGGCTCAGCAGCCCCCTGAGGACCACCCGAAGCTTGCCCGGGACACAGACCTCGCGAGCGGTGGGGCTGGGGTTCCAGGCCCCGATGGAGACTGCGATTTCTCCCACCAACATCACAGGGATGGTCATATTTTCCAAATCAAGTACAGGATGCAGACTGCCTGGCCCAGAGGAAGTAGGCAATATATATTTGTTGAGAGGATGAACAAATGATTCAGACCATGCTTCCGCCTGCAGGACAGATCTCTGACCAGCGGACTGTTGTGGACCAGAGGTCCAGGGGACCACCAGGTCTGCATCTCCTCTTTGTAGGCGAGCTGTGGGGAGGGGTCAGAGAGGGGAGACGAGGTGTGCTGGGGACATGGAGAGCTGCAGGGGGACAGGGGCCTTCAGAGGGGCCACAGAGGTGACGTTGCACGGGGTGGGCAGGGACCTCACTCATGGCCATCTTGCTGCATCCATTTGCAGAGTCAGCAAAGTCTAGAGCCAGGAGGCAAGACTGACCCCAGGCCCGGCTTGGGGAAATAACACCCAGTGCAAAATAAAATTCAACAACATGAACCATAGGCCCAAAGTGCAGACATTGTGCAGCTGAGACTTATAAACCCCATACTAGCATGAGGCCATCTTGCTTGAGGAGAACCCTGCACTTCCTCCAGCTCATTCCTGGCCTCTTGGGGGCCAGGTGCAGGAACCAGGGGCCCTGCCCTCTCTGGAGGAAGAGGAAGGGCTCTGTTTGGGGACAGGGCCTGCAAGTGCTCCAAATTGCCCATTTCTTGGGTGTGAAACTGCAGGGGCTGCATTAGCCTCTCTGGTCCTCTGTCAGCAAAGCTGGGGCGGAAGTGAGACGGGCCATCTAGAGGGGGCTCCTCAGAACCCCTGACACCGTAGCTACGACAGGGCCTGGAAGGAGACGTGGATATTGCACTTGACCTCCTACGTGTTCAGGGCTAGTCAAGAAAGAGCGTGAGTATTAAACAACCACTGCCGGCTTCTTCCAGCTTTGTCCTTACATTGCACCGGGGCCTGGAGGAAACAGTTTTTCATTCTGGAACTTGCTTTTCCTCACTTGAAAAATGGGTGTGATCCTGGTAACAATGATGGCCTCTTTCGTCCCTGTTCATGGACAGGGGGCTCTGGGGGAATTGTAACCTTCCCAAGTTGTAAAGCCCCTTAAGCACTGCAAAAAACAAATGCTTTCTGAGAACATGACCTTATCTGTGATATACATTGACACCTGGCCTTTCAACAAAGGGAGGGGCCAAGCAGGTGACCCAGGGCTGCCCATCAACTCAGACCCAGGCCTGGGACTAGACTCCAAGGCTTCATGCTGATTCCAAGGCCACCGCTGGGCAGGGCCATTCTCCGTTGATTGCAGGGACAGGACCCCCCATCTCTCCTCCATCACACTGGCTGTACCAGCCAGTTTTTCCAAGCATAGAAATTATGTGTGTGTATGTTCACTCTCGAAAAATTGCTCAGGCAAGGTAAAGACTTGATAAATAACATGCTTTGGTGCAAGGGACTGGGAAGTGGATGTATTTTTCTGATTCTGAGCTCCCAGGTGAGCTGCGTTTTGGAAGGGGTGGACTGACTTTGAGTTTCTGGGCAAGAGGAGGCTTAAAGGGGGACAGCCTGGGCCTCAGGCCCAGCCTCTGGTGGCGGCAGCATGTCCTTTGGGGGCCCCGTGGTCACTTGGGAACCACATGGAGGTGCCGGCACGGCCGAGCGTGAGGGGAGGGAGTGGGGATCCGAGCCCACGCACCCGTGGCCTGCTCGGGGCTGCGGCGTGGAATGGCCTGTCCTCCTCCTCCGCCCCTCGGCCAAGGTCATAAATAACAAAGGAGCAGGAGAGGGGGGTGGTGGCTCGGGTAGGATTTGGACGCGCTTCTCCTGACCTTGATGGGGTCATGTCCCTTCCATTTGTAATCTTGGGCTCCAACAACTGACGAATGGCCTGATAGGAAACAAAAGCAAACAATGGACTCACTTGAAAGATACAGTGAATAGAATTTAATTGAATTTTTTTGGTACAGACATTGATTTGACCCTGTAAGATGTATAGAGTAAATCATTAAGGGAATTAATACGCATTAAAATGTAGTTTATTATCATGGTACTTTTATTGGGCTTGTAGTTGTGTTTTTAATTATTATTTTAATGACTTTCTGTATTTCAAATAGTGATAAATCTATATTATTTTTTTAAATAAATGGACTCTAGTTTTACAAGGTGATGTGTAGTACAGAGCTGCTGATGAGCCTTGCTCCTTCGTTAATGAGAACGAACAGATTACAAAGCCCAAAAATGGACCGATTTACACACTTTAAAAAAAGCCAATTAATATCTAACCATTAAACACAAATGTTATAGATTAGTCTCACTATCTGATCTATTCTCTGGGCTCCTATCGGATCATGCAGAGATTGACTTTTTAAACCAAGTAAGTGAAGGAAGCTCTAAAACTGGAAATGCCTGGGACCGATTAAAACAAAGGATTTGGGCCATAATGTGCTGGAAATAGCCCATGCTGGCCTCCTGCAAGCCTGGGGGGTCATTATCAAAATGAGCAGAGGATGGAGACAATCACCTGAGCTGTCTCCGAGAGGTGAGGCCGGAGTCAGTGGCCCTGTTGGTAGGACCAGGGTTTGGGGCTGTTTCTCCAGGGGTAAAGATGGATTTGGGCTCACTTATGTGCATCGTGTCTTCCGAGGCTCCTGGGGTTCAAGGGCAAATGCTTCCAGGGGCTTTGTGTGCAGTCTGGATTATGGGAAGTCAGCTCTGTGGCCA
This sequence comes from Bradypus variegatus, assembly GCA_004027775.1. NCBI lineage: Eukaryota > Metazoa > Chordata > Mammalia > Pilosa > Bradypodidae > Bradypus > Bradypus variegatus. Next base: position 12,831 of record PVKY010000535.1, read on the forward strand.
CCAGGTCAATCCTGAACTCACCTAGGCTGGGCTAAATGGAATGTGGTGTTGGTGATGTGACCATATGTCCCAGATTTTCTAATATAAACCTCTCATTTCAAACACTGGGTCCCACACCAGCTCCCTGCCTGGCTGCAATGCTGACTGGATGTTTCTGACCCTGCAAGGCTGCCAGGCAACATGTCTTGTCAACCCAAGGCAGGAGAGGGTAGATGTGAGGTCTGGGTGCCCTGGAGACACCGATGCCCAGGTCTAAAATCTGGCACCAGAACTTGAACAAGTTTGTTTGTTTGTTTGTTCCTTTGTTCATTCACTCATTCAATACATATTTATTGAATCTGGGCCAAGCACTGTTCTAGGGGCTGGGGATAGAGCAGTGGTCAAAATGGACAAAATCATTGCATGCCGGTGGTGGTGAGGAAGAGAGAGGAACAATCAACATATACAGAAACGCATAGTGTATTATAAACATAGAGTGTCAAATGGAAATATATACCAAACTATGGACGAAAAATAAAGTGGGTGTGGGGATAAGGGGTGTGAAAGGGGATGTTACTATTTTGTATGGGGATTGGGGAAGGCCTCACTGATAAGAGGCTATTAGAGCTGAGACCCAAAGGAAGCAAGAGAGTGAGCCAGGTGGGTTCTGAGAAGCGTCTTCCAGGCACAGGGAACTGCTAGCAGGAGCAGGCGGGTCCGTTCAGGGGGGAGGAGGAGGAGGAGGAAGAGGAGGAGGAGGAGGAGGAGGAGGAGGAGGAGGGCAGGGAGCCAGAGGGAAGAGATCAGAGGCAGCGGGCCCAGGCCAGGCAGGGCTGGGGCCACCGTGAGGACTTCTGCTTTGCCTCTGGGGGAGATGGGCTCCACTTAAAGAATCCCCCGGCTGCTGTGAAGGGAGCAAGAGTGTAACCGGGGAATGGTCATCCAGGTGACAGGAGGGTGCTTTGTACCAAGATGGCAACAAGGAATTGGGTGGAGGGGACTGGATTCCAGATAGACAGTCCTCGTTATTCGCGGAGTCCGTATTTGCAAATTCCCCTACCAGCTAAAACTTGCTTGTGGCCCCCAAATCTATATTTGTGATGCTTTCGGGGTCATTCATGGACATGTGCAGAGCAGCAAAAACTTTAAGTTGCCTGATGTGTGTGTTCCCAGCCAAGGCCGAGCCCTGACAGGTGCATTCCTGGCTGAGGTTGACCCTGGCATGTGCGTTTCCAGCTGAGGTCGGACAAGGCTCTTGTTTCTGCTGTCATACTGTAAATGTGTATCATTTCTGCAGTGTGCTCAGTGCCACATTTTGCACATTTTTGTGCCTTTTCTTGGTGATTTCCTTGTTAAAATGGCTCCCAAGTGTAGTGCTGAAGTGCTGTCTAGTGCTTCTGTCAGAAGGCTGTGATGTGCCTTGCAGAGAAAACATGTGTTAGAAACACTTCATTTAGGCAGGAGTTACAGCCACTGTTGGTGCAAGTTCAGTATTCATGACTCAACAGAACATGTTAAATCAGGCATCTTTAAACAGAAACACACAAAACAAGGTTACCTATTGATTGATTGATAAAAATGTCCCTGGAGGTTTGCAGAACCCAATCTCTTACCCCTCCTAGAGACAACGGTTCAGTATTTGCTAAGTAGTGCTCATGGTGACTTTATGGAGCATAATTACTGCAGATCAGGAGAATCGATGGTGTTTTGAAGAGTGAACAGGGTTTGTCATGGATCGAGTATGTGATCGAAGAGAAGGGGACAAGCATGCCTGTGGGATGTGTGGCCTGAGCCACTGGAAGTGTAGGGCTGTCCATCACTGAGATGGGGGAAAGTTGAAGAAGCCTCCCAATATTCAGGAGGCATAATCTACTAGGCAGTTGGATATATAGACCTGGAGTTCAGGGGAGAAGTTCAGGCTGACAGTGTACCTTTTGGGGTAGTCAGTGTAGAGGTGATGTTTAAAGTGTGAATCTGGGAGAGATTACTGGGGAGCAAGCAGAGATGGGGATGAGGTCCAGGGACTGAGCTTTCAGATAATCCAATGCTTAGAGGCTGGGAGGATGGGGAGGAACTAGCTAAGGAAGTGGGGGAGTTACAGCCAGATAAGTAGACCGTGAGACAGTGGGGAGTCTTACAAGCCAAGTAAGGAGAGTCCTTCAGAAAGGAGGGCTTGATATCAAAAGAGGCTGATAGGGCCGGTCAAATGACGACTAAGATTGGCATTGGCTTTGATGATGTGGAAGTCACCAGTGACCTTGACAAGAGCTGTTTTGTTGGAATAGTGGGGGCCCAAACCTGGTGTGTTTAAGAGAGAATGAGAGGAGAGAAATCGGAAGCGGTGAGTACAGAGAGTCTTTAAAGGAAGTTTGCTTTGAAGAGGAGCCTAAAAATGGGATGATAAAGTTACTTAACGTTTTAAATTGTTTCCTGATCTGTAGAATGGAGATTACAACACCTATATCCTATAGTTTTGTGAGGATTAAATGAGATGTTGTCGGCAGCTCAGTGCTTGGCACAGATTGAGGGACTGAAAAGTTTGCCAGTGTTGTTACAGGTCCTTTGTTATTGGGATGTGGGCAGTAGAATCTGAACTGTTGTGTGGATCCTGGGTTGTTTAAGGAAATCTCTGTTACTCTGCTCTGCTGGGGTTGGGAATTTTCAAATCTTTGGGTAAAGTCCCTGTTTCCAGCAGTGTTGAGGTGTCATAGAAAGATGAGAAACTCAGAAACACCGTGTTCTCGCTAAGTGCTCAGCTTACCTGTGTGACTGTTCAAATGAAACATGTTGCTCTCCTCGTTCCTGTAGTCAGTTCTATTGCCTGGTTTGCAAAATGACACATTTCAGGATGAAAGCCATTTCAACTTTGAGTTAGAGTCTTTGAAGTACACGTTCCTTCTTTTTGTTCTGATTATAAGAAGAATACATGGTAATTATAGAGAGATGGAAAACAGAAGGAAATATACAGAGGAAAATTGATCTCAGACCTAAACCCCAATCTGGCCGACGTCAACAGTGCTCTGGCCAATGTCAACAGCGCTCTGGGCGGAGCACTTTGTGGTCAGGACCGAGGACAGCGCCCTCCCCTTCCTCGCCCCTGCCTCTGCCCTGCTCTCCTGCCCTGTGCTGGGACAGACATACTTGGTTTCCTTCTGACTTCTCCAGCCTGCGCTGACCTGGATCATCCTTGACTTCCTGTGGCCCATTTTCTGTCTTAGTCACAGTGTCTTATATCACTCTCAAATTTAGGTGCCTAGACTTCCTAGTTTGTAAGCTTCTTGAAGAGAAGGCCTGGTCTTCCATCCTCCGTAATGCTTGACATAGGTACTCAGTGAATTAATGGAGCTTGGGAGGTGAGGAAAAGAATATTGCACAGGGGCTGCTCCCTGGGGGCATGGCTGGCTGCAGATCCCCTGGGATTGTCTTTGTTGACTATTATTGCATTTGACAGGGAGGGCCTTACTTTATTGGAATCCCTTTCTTACATGACTAGAAAATAAAGGTCAATTCAGTTGTCCTCATATTGATGTTGTCCTATTGTAATCCTTTGAAAAGCAAGTGTCCTTTTTATAGATTTGACATAGTGTGCATCATATCACAAGGTTCTCGGCAAGATTTATTTGCTTGTCTCTCTCTATATATGTCTATATATATATAGACAAGCAAATAAATAGACAAGCAAATAAATCTATATATTTATTTATAATATATTTATATATATTATAAATAAATATATATTTATATATAATGTATTTATATATATTATAAATAAATATATATTTATATATATTATAAATAAATAAATAAATACACACACACACACACACACACACACACACACACACCCAGAAGCCAATGCTGCTCTTCTAGTGATACAATATGATGCTTTGGGGCTCCTTATCTTTCATCTTAATGATTTGATATTATCAAGAGGAAAGCATAGAGGAAGGTCTCCACATGCTTTTTATGAAATCTGAGATTCTGAAATCTGAGGAAAGCTCCCATTTGGTCAAAGGGGAGTCTGATGCACACTTATCAATGGTCAGTTTTTCACACATCCACCTTTCATAGTTTTAAGCTCCCATATGGACCCAGACTCGTGTCTTTAGGAATTGGGCAACTGCATCACTGATCAATAATATCTTAGGATTGGTGTCTGGCCCAGCTCTGCTTCCCAGAAGAGATCCCTGATGCAGTAGTGTAGTAGCAGCCCTTCTGCCTCAGCTAGGAGAGCTGTGTTCATGCATATGTTAGGGTCTTCTGAGACCAAATTCACCTACTCTTCAAAGCAGGGTGGACAATTACCTCTAGAAAGCTCATGAATTCTCCTGTTTACTCTTCAACTACAAAAGCTCAAAGCTGGGATATTTGCTTGTCTTGTGGGGTTCATGATCACAGGTTAGCAAACGGAGGTGGTGAATAGGCTTAACTTCTCTATGAAGGCAGGTTATGAAATTCAAACAATATTGAAATCCAAACACCTTTCAGCTATTAATGGCCACCAGTGGCCTGTAATCAAGTCACACTCTGTTAGCTACACAATTAACTTGTTTGTTTGAAGTGTGAATTAAGGATTTGAGGCATTTATTAATGAATCTTACTTGCTTCCTACTTTAGCTAAAATCCCTGTGTTTTCTGAGTGCAGGCAGTTCTGGAATTTAAGGAAAGATATTTGTTGACCCTGTTTTCTTCCTACGTAAAATCAGCCTCTGTTTTGCTTTTACATGGGTGGAAAGAAGCAGATCTCAGACTTTCCTTCCCTGCTAGACTCTTCCTTAATTTTCATTTTCAGTTTTGTAACTTTGGAGAAATGCCTTCTCCTTGCTACCTGTTTAATGACTCTCTTAGCTTGAGTGTTCTACGCCTTTTATGGGAGGAGGGGCGGGTGGTAGAGTCTCCCCCTTTTCCAGCCTCCTTTGATTCTCTTTGTGGTTTTCCTGTGGAATGAGTTTCTTTTGTAGATAACGGGATTCCATTGTGGGTGTTAGGGCTGCCCTGGAGCTGTCCACTGCGAGGTGAGATAGGAGGTTTTGATCAGTGGTTTCTGTTTGTATCTTGGATGTGTTAATTTTAAGATGGCTTGCTTCGGTCTTTATTAGTTTTATTGGATTTGAGGTGGGGGAGGGGTTGGGATGGGTGCTGGTGTTTGTTCTGCAAGGAACTGTAGTTGGTCAGAGTTACGTGGCTCTGCTTTTCTTGGAAGCAGGAAGAGTCTGGTGCAAGATAAAATGCCCACTTCTGTTCTGTCCCTATAGGCACCAGAGCCATTGTCTGCTGCCTTCAAAGCTTTCTCAGTCCTCTTTGAATGGCTGAAGACCCATTTCCAAAGGATGCTATTGGTTAGTCTATTAAAACAGGGGTGCTTGTGGGTCTTTTCAGCATTGTTGGTGGGGTATCTATTGGTTACAAGAGAATACACACACACACATACATATACACACCTGATATAAGTTCCTGATTTACTTAGCCAGGGGATTAGAATTTATCCTGAAGAAGCTGGCTACCCAGAGACCAAGTAGGTGCAGCATATTTTTACATAGCTTGTCCCTGTCCCTAGTTTTTAATGGGAATTGGCAGTGTGTGGTTGTCAGTGACACTTTCTGTGCAGGTAGAATCTTGCCAAGGTTGAAAAAGAAGCCAAATTCTTGCAACACTACTTCTGTTTATACTCAAGTTTATATCACCATTCTGGAAGGACTTATGACAACAATCTGTGCTCTTTTAGTGTCTTCTGATTCTTGAAATAAGCCTGTCATCAGCAAACTACATGTTGATCTGGGAGTAGAGGCAAAGGAAGTGGGTGGAGGTATTGAGTTGTTCTTGAACACCATTGTCTTCTTCCCACTGTTTGGTATTTGAGAAAGCCTGGGTCCCCGAAGGTTTCATGGGTTCTCGCTGAGGCAACAATGGCACCTCAAAGCTTTAACCATGTTGCTTTATGCTGGCTATGTACCTTATCCCAAGATCGTCGACCTCTCAAAGAATAAAACAAAAAATCTAAAACTCATGGCAAGACTTTAGCTGCTGGGCTTGATGGAGTAATTGGGACCATGTTTTACATCTTGCCCAAAACACTCATAAAACTGGACAAAATATGTGAAATAAATATTTTCAGATGTTACACAGTAGGCAAGATAGAACTGTGATTCCTGAGATGACAGTGACAAATGAGGTGATCCCAACAATCACCTTGGATTTGTCTGGAGCCATTTCAAGACTGTGATTTCAGGGATGTGTCCCAATCAGCGCATGGTGATCTTGCTGAGTTAAGGAGTCAGTTCTCAGAGTTTGGGGAGGTTGAGGTGGTCAGAATTTGCAGAGTAGAATATCCAAAAGTTGGTGTCCTTGCAGAGAAAGTGCACGAGTCCCCATGAATGTTTTGTTGAATACTAAGCTCTTGATGTGTAAGGTGAAACTCCAGAGGCTGGGCATAAAGCATACAGGGTCCATAAGGTGAAAAATTCCCAGAGCTCATAAAGGAGATATTCAAATTCTCACCAGCCAGATTGGGGGAGTCCTCCTGGAATACCTGTACATTCAGCGGGGACCCCAGGAGAAAAAAGCAGTAATAGTAGGGATAAACCAGTTCTAGAGTAAATGGTGCTATAGACAATTATTTAAAAAGTTTACAAATAAGCCTTGAAAGGATTTGGATGATCCAAAAGTAACTTAAATGCCTTCCAGAACAAAGCCTTACACTTGTAATGTAAAGGTACAGCTGCTGACAGTTTTCCAAATCTGATGAATACTATAAACCCACTGATCCAAGAAGCTCAACACACCCCAAACAATATAAATACAAATAAAGTCACAGCAAGACACAATGTAATCAAATTGCTTCAAACCAGTGATTAAGAGAAAAATCTTAAAATCAGCCAGGGGCACACATTATAGAGGACAAAGACAGAACATCTGAAGACTTCTCATCAGAAACCATGCAAGCCAGAAGACAATGGAATAGAATCTGCCAAGTGCTGAAAGATGGAAAAAAACTGTCGGCCTGGAATTCGTAGTCAGTGAAATTATACTTAGAAAATGAAGGTATATTGGAAGGAATGAAGTTATGTCAGGATATTTGTTTTTCCCATAGCTTTGCTTTATTTTGTTTGGGATTTTTTTATTTGATAAATAAAGTAAGTTTTTAAAATTGAAAGTAAATAAAGTGTCTTTTCAGATGGAGAGACAGACAGACACACACAACAGAGAATTTGTCTCTTGAGGAGCTGCACTGTAAGAAATGTAAAAAGTTTTTTAGGTGGAAGAAGAATGATACCAGATGAAAATTTAAGCCACACAAAACAACAAAGAGTGCTGTAAATGGTGTATATGTAGGTAAACATATAGGACATTTTCCCCCATTTTAAAATTCTTTCAAGATAATTGTTTAAATCATTGCATTTTAGTGTCTATAGCATATGTAGAATTAAGATATATGATAATAATAGAATGAATGACAGAAGGCACAAGATAGAAGGATGCTGTTTAAGTCCTTACATTATACATCAAGTGGTATAATATTATTTGAAGGTAAATTCTGTTAAATTAAAGATGCAAATTGTAAACCCTAAAGCAACAACAAATAAAACAGAGGCAAATCTAATAATCCAATAGTGGAGATAAGAATTGAATACTAAAAAATAATCAGTTAACCCCATAAAAGGCAAGAAAAAGAGGAAAAAGGAAAAAAGAATGAATGGGACAAACAGAAACCAAATAGCATGATGGTAATTTTAAACACAATCACATCAATAACTACACAAAATTCAAATAGTCTAAATATTCCAGTTAAAAAGCAGTGATTATCAGATGGGATAAAAAAGCAAGACCAACTATATGCTGTTTATAAAAACATATTTTAAATACAAAAACACAAATAGGTTAAAAGTAAAAAGAGTTATACAGTGCAAATACTAATAGTGGCTGTGTTAATATGAGGCAAAGTAGACTTCAGGACGAGAAATTTTGCCAGAGATAAAGAGGGACATTTCATAATAATAAAAGGATCAATTCATCAACAACAAATAATAATAAATGTACACATACTTAATAACAGAGGTTCAAAAAAAAAAAAAAAGAAAGAAGTAAAAACAGATAGAGCTGCAAGGAGAAACAGACAAATCCGTGATTATAATTGGAGAGCTCAACACTCCTATCTCAGTAACTGATAGAAAAAGTAGACAGAAAATCAGTAAAGATATTGAAACAGATCTCAATTCATTTAAAAGGATTGAAATCATGCAAGTATGTTCTAGGACCTTGAAATTAGTAAATTAGAAGTCAATAACAAGATTTATGGAAAACTAAAAAATATTTGGAATTGAGCAGGACACTTCTAAGTGGATCCCATATTCATTTAGAACAAAAAAATCACAATGGATCAAACAAACAAAATCAGTCAAGAACTGTTATGGTCTGCGATTTTACCCTAGCTGCAAGACAGAATAAACTTGCCAGAATTTCATAGAAGTTGTGAAGCTTCTGGATCAGAGCAAAGGACAATTTATTACTCACAGCAGTAATAGCAGTGAGAGTATCAGCCTTTTTACACTGGTTCCTCAAGCCCAACTCCTATAAGGCAACACTAAGAGGGCCAGATGACACCTGCATACATGAGAGGAACCCTGAGCTTAGGGTGCTGGAATCTTTGATAATGACATCCAGCATGCCTGCCCTTTGCTCCAGAGGAAGGCACTATCTCTAGTCGCCAAGAGGGACCAAAACTGCCCTTAGCTCCAGAGGCAAGACACACTCTCTGCTTTCAAAGGCTGGCTGCTATAGAAACATCCTTGAAAAGATAGTCTAGAACAAAGAGCATGCAGTGTCTCAGTCACAAGACGTGCAGAACTGTGAGAGACACGTGGAAGGTGGAAAATATTTTGAGGTGAACGAAAGCGAAAGCAAGCATATCAACATTTGTGGGATGTAGCAGAAGTGGTGCTTGGAGGAAAACTGATAATCTAAAATTTTTCTATTAAGAAGAAAGGTCTAAAATCAATGATCTAAACTTCTACATTAATGAGTTTGAAAAATAAGAGCAAATTTAAATACAAAATAAATAGAAGGTAGGAAATATTAAAGAGTATACATTAATGAAATAAGAAATGAGCAGCAACGAGAGAATACTTGAAGTCCAAACTGGCTTCTTTGAAAAGATCAGTAAAATTGATAAACCTCTAGCTAGAATGATGAAGATAAAAAAAGACACGAATTACCAGTATCACAAATGAGAAAGGGGACATTTATTGCAATCTTCCAGGCATTAAATGGATAATAAGTATAAATAATGAACAACTTTATGACAATAAATTCACTAACTTAGATGAAATAGTAAAATTTATTGAAAGACATGAATAACAAAAGGAGTCAAGAAGAAAGATAAAATATGAAAAGCCCTGTATTTGTTGTAGAAATGTAATCTGTAAGTTAAAAATTTTCCACAAAGAAAATTTCCATTCCATGTGGCTTCATTGGTGAATTATTTCAAATGCTTAAGGAAGAAATGATGTCAATTCTATAAAAAATCTTTCATAAAGTAATGAGGTCAGCATAAATATGATAGCAAAGGGAGATAAAGGCATTATAAGAAAATTACAGAACATACATGAAAAAATCCTTAACGGATGAAATGTAGCAATTTGTTAAAAAGGACAATACGTGAAAACCAAGTGGGTTTTATCCCAGGAATGCAAGGTTGGTTTAACATCTGAAAATCAATCCAATTAATTCACCATATCAGCAGAGATAGCAGGAATCCATGTGATCATCTTAGCAAACAAAGAACAATCATTAGATAGAATTTCACACCCATTATGTTAAGAATGCTTGGCAAACCAGGACTAGAAGGTGACTTCCCCAACCTGATAAAGGGCATATTTAATAACCTATGGTAATATCATTCTTAATAGTGAAAGAATTAAGGTTTTACTCACTAAGATTGGTAATAAGGCAAGATGTTCACTCTCATCACTTCTAATAAGTATTGTACTGTGGGTCCTTGATGGAGTAATAAGGTAAGAAAAAGCAATGAGAAATAAACGGCATTCAACTGAAAAAGGAAAAAGTAAAACTACCTTTACTAGCTGACACCATGTTCATCCATGTAGAAAATCCTAAGGAATGTACAAAACTAGAGCTTATAAATAAGGATAGCAAGGTCACAGTCTACAAGGACAATATACAAAAAACATTTGCATCTCTATTAGCTAGCAATAAACAATTAAATGAAATAAAAAATATCATTTACAATAGCACCAAGACCATTAAACACTTGCAGATAAATTTGACATATTTCACATATTTATGTGAAAGATTTGTATACTGATAACTACAAAACACGGCTGCTGAGAAAATTAAAGACAACCTAAATCCATGGAAAGGGACACTGTGATCATGGAGTGGAAGACGCGATATTGATAAGATCAAGTTCTTCTGCAATTTATCTACCAGTGCAATACAGGCACAGTCAAAATCCTAGCGGGGCCTTTTAGAAATCAACAAGCTGTTTCCAAAATTCATGAAAATGTAAAAGATCTAGAATAACTGAAAGTATTTTGAAAAAGAGGAACAAAGTTGGGGAAACTTACACTGCCTGACCTCAAGATTTGTGATAAACCTACAGGAATCAATATAATGTAGTTGTCGCCATAAGCGTAGACATATAAACTAGTGGAAGAGGGTATAGAGTTCAGGGATAAATCTACATATTATAGTCAATTGATTTTTGATAAATATCCCTCATAATTCAATGGGGGAAGTAATAGTTTTTATACAATTCATTCTGGAACAACTGGATATACATATGGGAGAAAAACAAAGCTCCACTTATTTCACAGCCTCCATGAACATTAATTTGAGAAGGATCATAGGCATAAACATAACATTTCTCAGAACAAAAAAATATGAGAAAATCTTTGAGGTCTTGGAGTAGACAGAGATTTATTAGATTGGACAGAAAAAGAAAAAAATGATAAATTGGACTTAATCAAAATTAAAAACTTCTGCCTTTTGAAATATACCTTTTATAAAATGAAAAAATAAGGCAGAGACTTGAAGAAAATATTCATAACTCATAAATCTGATGAAAGACTTCTATCCAAAAAATATAAATAACTATTAATAATAAGATAACTGCCCAATTAAAACTTGGGCCAAAATTTGAACAGACTTCACAAAAGCAGATACATATAAATGATAAATAAGCTCATTTATGTTAATCATTGGTAATTGAGGGAAAATAAAATTAAAACTACAAAAAGATAATTCTACACACCCACCAAAATGGCTAAAATTATAAAAACCTGACAGTGCCGAGTACTGACAAATATGTGGCCTGATGGGAATGTAAAATTGTACAACCGCTTTGGAAAAAAGTTTGGCAGCTTCCTATAATTTTAAACACATACTTACCATATGACCAAGCAATTCCATGCCTGGTTTTTTACTAAAGGGAAAAGAAAACATTTATTCACACAACTTGTAAATGAATGTTCATATTAGTTTTATTTACAGCAGTTAAAAAACTGGAAACAACTCAAATGTTCATCAACATTCGGATAGAAGAACAGATTGCGGCATGTCCAGACAATGGAATAATATTCCACAATGAAAAGGAACAGTGACAGATATGCACCACAACACAGATCAATATAAAAACATTTATGTGAAGGGAAGAAGTCAGATACAAAAAAGGATATACTGTATGATTTTATTTATCAAGTATCCTTGAATAAACAAAATCTCTAATGACAGAAAGAGGATCAGTAGTTTCTTGAGGCTGAGGGTGGGAGGCATTGATGGAAAAGGGGCATGAAAGAACTTTTTGTTGTGCTGCAAATGTTTTAGATCTTGAATATGGTGATAGGTACATAGCATATTTGTTAACACTCATTGAATTGTGTCTATGAAATGGTTCATTTCATTGGGTGTAAATCACATGTCAATGAAGCTGATTAGAAAAAGTTTAAACCCAGTGATCTACTGTGTGTCAAGAATTGACATGTGTTACCTCATTTATTACAATGGTGTCAGCCCATATTTCAGGTGAGGAAACTGAGGCACAGAGATGTCGAGTGACTTCCCAAAATCATGCAGCCAAAGGGGAACAAGTAACTTTTTTCTTTTTTCCTGTTCTGGAAGAAATGCTTTTTACGAAGAGGAGACATCCATCTCCCAAACCAGGCAGTTTCAGCTTTTCTCACAAAGTAGCGCAGGCTGCAGGTTCCTCTGATGGCTTTCAAACTACTCTGCAGCCGGCATCTAGGAAACTTGCTGTCGAGTCCTCACTGGGGTAATTTGGATCGTTTCCCAAAACACATGCTGCTTCTCCTTTAGGTTTTTTCCATTCCCCGTTATTTTGAGTGTGTGTTCCAGGATGACACATCAGTGAGGCTGTAAGTTTCCTCAGGGTCTAGTCAAGAGGTAGAAACAACAATGGTTATTTGAACAGAAATAATTTAATTTAGAGCTGCTAACTAGCAGAAGGTGGTTAACTGCTAATAGGGCTAAAAGAGGGTTCTAAGGGTTCTAGAAGTATCAGGTGAAAAAGAGCAGCTCCTGCCTCTAGGCTGAGGAAGAGGGACAACAAACCAGCCCGGCACTGGGGAGGCCCCTCCTCGGCTGAGGTCCAGACCCCTTCGAGGAGGTCGTGGCTGGCACCGGAGCCCAAGGGCTGTCGGAGGCCAAGGGTGGGGGTTGGTCTGTGGAAGGGGCTGCTGGAGGGGGTGCGGGGGCCAGAGCTGGTCTGTGACAGGAGCGGCTGTTCCAGAGGGTGTGAATGGGCAGAGCTGGCCTCTGGAAGCTGCCCGCCGTTGCCTCGATGTGGGTGGACCGGCTGCTCGGAGGCCGCCGGGCACTGGAGCCCATCTGTGTGGCCCCTGGGCTCCTCTGAATAATCAGGACGGTGATAAAGATAGAGGACAGGAACCAGACGGGGTGTGTCTTCTTGCCTCGATAGCTGTGCTGGGTCACATCCCTGCTGCCTGTTGACCGAGCTTGCCATTTTGCCAAGCATCTCTGGGGATGTGTCTGCAGGGCCCAGCCTCAGTCCCAGGGCAGCAGATAGAAAGGGCAAGGTGGAGCTAAGAGGTAATAGATTGACAGCTGGCCCAGTGCTGAAACAGGAGTCTGGGCAGTCTTGGGCAAATGTCCTTCTTGCAGGAAGGGGCAACAGCTGTACGCCGACTTCTCTCTCTTTCTAAAATCAATTGCTCTGAAACTCATTTTTTTCTGGGTAACTTATATCAGTTCATGGTCTTGGAATCCCCCCAGTTTCCAGAAACATCAGACTTGGGGCACCAAAGTCAAATGCCTGCCAGGTCCCAGCAGGTACTGAGGTGGGGAAAGCAGCCGGGCGGGGACTGGGCCATTGGGAGAGCCCCCTGCCCATCCCGAGGCGGCAGCTGCCACCCAGCTCCAACTGGAGGGTGCTCAGTGGGGATGTGGGCCCAGGGTTGCCAGACCTCCTTGTTTTCCAAGAGAAGCTGGAAGTCCTCATCTCCCAGTGTTCAAATGTTGGCAGATAATCCAAGTGGACAAAATTCTGTGAGGAAGCTCGTCTCCAGGTAGATGGAGACCTGGGGCTGGCAGGCGTGGCTTCTGCTTCAGAGGTGTCTTCATCGTCTCCTGCTCCATCTTCTCCCGCCAACTGGTTTTCAAGACCCACTGATTTTATTTTTGAAAAAATTCAGTTTTTCCATTTTCCCATTCCCACTGTTGTAGCTCAGGATCTGATAGCATCTTCCCTGGACTTCAGTCAGCAACCCTGCTCTCCTCCATCCTGCCACCGACGATCAAATGCATGGACCTTTTTGTATCTCCCCTTTGCTAAAAAGCCCTCCATGCCTCCCCAGCTCTTGTGGATAAAATTCCGGTTGCCAGGCATTTGAATTCCTCCGGCTAGATGCCTCTCTACACCTGCAGCTTCACTTCCTCTCCCATGCCCTGTGGGCTCCACCACTTTATATTACTCCGCATTCCCTGAAACACGTTTGTTCTTCCCACTTCCCTGCTTTTGCATGTGCCATTTCCTTCTCTAATGCCTTTACCATTATCTTGGCCACCTGGCAAACTCCTACTCCTACTTCAAGACCCGGTTTAAATGTTAGTTCATTGGTGAAGCCCCCCTGATTTTTCCTCTGATGTCATAACGCATTGTTCGTGCTGCTGATTTATCACTCACCATCTGTCTTGCAGGTGGCACAGTAGCCCTGGATCCTGCAGGCCTGTCTGTCTTCCCAGCTGTAGTTGAGGATCAGGGCAATTTCTTATGTGTCTTGGTGTCATTCACGGTGATACAGTAGATACAGTAGGTGCTCAGTAATTTATTGGATGATTGAACCAATGAATGAAAGGATGAATTCAGGCCTCTTTGCTGAATCTGTCTCTGAGTATTTTCATGGTTGCTCACTGTTTCTTCTCTGCGTGATACTTTGATGGCCAAGAGAACTCTTGTACCACGTCTAAATAGACAGCCAGCTGGGCTAGGCTCTATCTCAGAAGTGCAGGCTATTTGGAAGTTATCCTGTATGACTATCTCCCATTTTGTGCAGTCCTCCAGACACCCTTGGCTCCCTGGGGTTTTCGCCGCCACACTCTCATAAATTGTCAGAGTAGAGCTATGCCACACCTATGCAAGTAAAAGATACATAAACCATCGTTCTAGCTGATTGCTGCTTATCACTTAAGAGCAGGCCATGTTGCGAGCACGACTGGGTGAAGCCCAGAACACCTTGGGTGGGGTCTTGGCTCAGCCAGCTGGGTGCTCGGAAAGTACCTCGGTGACAGGGACAGGAAGGTTTAGACGTGGGCGTTGCTCTCTCGGGCCCAGGGTTTGGATAGCTGTCCTCGGGGAGACCCACGTGCTTTCTGTGTGGGGTGCCAGGGACAGGGCAGGTGAGGGGCCATTGGGGAAGACATGCAAGGATTATTTACTTCCTTACCTTTCAGTTAAGGCCGGTCTGCTTTACAAAGTGCAGTGACTGGTGGCTTCTGGGAGAACTTGTTTCCACTGTAAACAGGTTGGTTAGAAGTCATTAATATGACACTCACACATCCGTAATAAAGTATGTAACACCGAGAACTGGCACCACGGAAACACCCAGAGGATATTAAGTAGGAGTCTTAAAACCAAGAGTGTTGGAAACAAGATATTTTTACTTCTCATTTGGGAGTAATATAATGGCATTTTGTGACTCCAGCACATGCTGGGGCCAGCTGCTGGGAGAACCTTGCCACCCCCCCAACCCTTAGCTTTGGTCCCTTACAGATAAAACCCTTGAGTAGATCTCTCATTAAAAAAACCAAACTTTTAAAAAATCTCCCTTGGTTGAAAGATCCACTTGTGTGTACAACATATCTGAGATTGTGTAGACTACTGATATTTTTATTACTTGGACTCAGGAGGATAAAGAATAGTATATATAGATATGCATATCTATATATACACATATATATATACACATACACACACACACACACACACACACATATGTATATACTCATTAGAGCAAACAGTGAATGTGCCTCGGCTGACCTTGTCCTCTGCCTGGCATGGAAGTCACCTTTGGGAGAGAGCCTGGGGATGGGCCGTGCGAGGGACATCAGACTTCAGACTTTCTCCGTGGGCCGCTGCGGGAAACTGTTGGCGGGGAGCTGATTTCTGTGGGCGGGAGGCTTCAGTGGGGTGGAAGGAAACTCTCTGACTCCTGGAGAGAGAAGGGGGTGACAGAGCTCAGGCCGAGGAGCCCAGGGGTCAGCCTCTCTAGGATCCCGTATCCCACCCCGAACAGAAGCGGTGGAGCCTGATGCCCAGGGAAGCATTTGCAGGTGGTTGCTTCTCTCGGTGCACCGGGGGCTCCAAGTCTAGCCCCTGTGGGCGTGGAGGGCACGCGGTGGCCTTCGGCTCAAGAAGGCGTGTGGATGACGGTGGGTTCGGGCGATGGCTGCGTCTGGAGCTGCGCTGTCCCAAAGGCAGCCTCGAATGTGATCAGGCGCTTGAAACACGGCAGATCCAAACCACGGTGGGCGGAGAGTGGAAAATACACACTGGAGTTTGAAAACATGGAAATACCTCATTACAAAGAACATAAAATACCTTGTTACCAATTATTTTAAGTTACGGAAAGGATACTATTTTGGATCTATTGGGTTAAAATCCAAAATATATTATTAATGAAGATACGTTATTAAAATTCATTTCTCCTGTTTCTTTTTACTTTCTTTTCATAAGTGGCTGCTAGAAGTTTGAAATGCGTTCGGGCTCCTCTTACTTTCTATTGGACAGTGGTAGTATTTCTGGGTCGGCTTTGTGGGACGCTGCCTTTCTTAGTGAGGGGCGTCTCCACGGACTCACGGTGCCTCACGCTGCCCCCACCCCTGCAGCAGGGCAAGGCTCAGGAGTGAGGCCCTTTCTATGTGCATCCTTTTGGAGAGAACTTTGCCTCATTTCATTCAATACTCCCTGTGGCAGCAGTTGTCCTCAGACCCAAGCCACTGTCCTGGGCTCTGCAGTGATCAGAGGCCAAGAATCAGGCCCTACCTCGACACTGCAAGGCCAGGAAAGGGGAAGCACACACTCAACAGAGAGCGCTGCTGAGAAGGTTCCAGAAGCATGAATTCACCTATGGAAGTGGGCTATGAACAGGGCTTGACAGGTTGTGTGGGCAGAGTCAGGGTGCCTGTGCAGATGTGGGAAGGGGCTACGCATGCTCTGCATTCTCCCTGCCATCCCAGTGGGGTGCCCTCTGCAGGTGACCCCTGACCTGGCTGGACCCCAGCTGGCTCCCCCCTGAGATGTGCTGTGTGCGGTCCCTGGTCAGAGCACCCTGGCCTGGGGGCAGAGGCCCAGCCCCGACTGGGAGTGGCTGGAGAGAGACCCTCCTGCCGCTGGCCGGGGGCACACAGAGCAGCGTGGGATGGGGCCCCGATGCCCGTCTTAAGAGGCTGGTCAGTGCCTTCCTGTCTGAGGCCAGGCAAGCTACAGAGCAATCTCTGGCACTCGCCTGCAGTTTGTCTCCCGAGCCCCTGCCACATGCAGACGGTCTACCTTGGCGATAGTTTTTCTACTTGAACATCCAAAGGACAAACGAAACATTTAAAATCTGCAAGCTAGACAGTCTTTGCTTTGGCGCTTGTAGTGAGTTCCTTCATCCTGACAGTCAAGTCCTTCTAGCATTGATGCGGCATTTAGGATCCAGGGTGACAGGGATGCTAAGGGAGCTAGGGTGCTGCAGAGGGTGGGAAGGCGTGTACGTGTGGCCTTTTGGGTTCCAGGTCTCTATCTGCAGGGGGGGAGGGGCTGGCTTTTCTTTGTCCCAGGGCCACACCTGCTCGGATGCCTCACTCTCTCCTTGCTTGAGCCCGCTGTGATCGTCTGTGCCAGGCTGGGGATGGCAAGGCAGCAATCAGTCCCACACAGGCCGCCTTTGGCAAGGCCTTTCCTTTCTCCGGACCTCCGTTTCTCTCTGGAACCATTCCACATGAGCTTGGCTTCTGGCTCTACAATACCGAGTTGACCTTGGGCGAGTCACTTACCTGCTCCATGCCTCACTTTCCCCTCCTGTAAAATGGGCATGTTCCTACTTCATCGTTTGTTATGAAGATTAAATGAGATGAAGTCCTGGAGCAGTAGCACCTGGCCTTAGTCAACATTCCTCAAATGTTAGCTGCTGTGATGAGGAAGACGACCCTCTTCACCCCCAAAAGGGGCCTCTGCTCAGCCCGGCTGGCTCTCCCTTACTGTGTTCACATCACTGAGCACTAATATTCCAGGTGGTTCTTTGGCTTGTGTATACCCCTCATGCCAATTAGTTCTTGCAGCTCGGGAAGGCAGGATCTGGCCCAGAGTCTGCCCAGCTGGTGATGAGGTGGAGCCAGGCCTGGGCCACAGGGGGCTGTGTGGACTGGGCAGCATGGGTCTGGGGCTACATAGGTGATCCGGCAGACCCAGGCCAGCTGGGGAACCAGGCGGCTTGGTGACAGTCCCCAGGTGGTAGGAGCTCTGGGGCCCAGTCAACCCAAGTGTGACCAAAGCAGGAGAAGATTGGGTCTAGACATTTAGGTTCTCATGCTCAGGAAGGCCCAGCTCACCCTTAAGGGGGATGGAGCTCCACCTGGGGGGCTGTGCTTGGGAGGTATCGTTGAGGAGGATCTGAATTTACCCTTGGGGTTGCAGGAGGGCGTGGTTGGGTGCACAGGTGGTTCATGAATCAGCCTCTGCCTGCCTGCGCAGCAGCTCATTAGACCTCATGACCCTCTGGGGTTGGCTCCAGAGTTGACCGGACAGTTAGTGCTGCGACGACACTTGGGCTGCCCCGGTACCTTGGCTAGTCTCTACCCCCCACTTCGGGGGAATTCTGTAAGGGCAGGCATCATGCTGTTCACTGACAAGCACATAGTAGGTGTCCAACAAATGCTTGCGGAATAAATGCTGAGTGCAACAAGTGGCGTGGAGTGGCGTGCCTGGCAGGCCCTGTTCCGGTTTGCTAATGCTGCCATCATGCAGAACAGAAAGGGATTGGCTTTTTTAAAGGGGCTTATTTGGTTACAAAGTTACAGTCTTAAGGCCATCAAGTGGCCAAAGTAAGGCATCAACAATAGGGGACCTTCACTGAAGGATAGCTGATAGCATCCGGAAAATTTCTTTGAGCTGGGAAGGTACGTGGCTGGCGTCTTCTTCCTTTGCTCCCAGGTTGTGTTTCTTTTAGCTGCAGCTGCTCTCCCAAATGTCACTCTCATTTGCTCTGAGGCCCTTCTGTATGTGAATTCCTTTATACAACTCCAGTGATCCAATTAACACCCACCCTGAATGGACAGGGTAATACCTCCAGGGAAATTATCCAATGAAACGTTTCACTGACAGTTGATTGAGTCACTTCTCCATGGAAACACTCAAAGGATTCCAATCTAATCAACACTAATACATCTGCCCCCACAAAACTGCATTGAAGAACATGGAGTTTTGGGGGGCATAATACATCCAAACCAGCAGAGGCCCCTTCAACCTGTCATGTCTTTTGTCTTCCTCTCTGAAGGGCAGTGGCAGTAGGGGCCCTGCCAGCTCAGGGCGAGCACTGGGTGAAGGGTGCTCTTGAAGGGCTTCTCTGGGACAGAATGATAAATCTACGGGTGGCTGGGACACTGGGACACACTGCTTCCCCTGACCTCCCGGGCTGCTAAGGGTCACTTATCTCTCAGCCTGATCCTGAACAAGGGCATGGAGGTGGGGAGTTCCAGTTGGCTCAACCTATTCCCCTGGACAAAGTTTCCTGAAGTTCAGGCAGATTGACTGGCGCACGTAATGAGTGGCTCAGGACCCCACTCACCCCCGAGGGTAGATGAAGTCTGCCCCCCCCGGACCTGTGTGGTATCTCATCAGGGGTCTCCAGACAGGGGCTCACACCATGGAGACCTTATAATGATAATAATGGCAGCGATTGTTTTGTGTCTTACTGTATACCAGCCTCCGTATTAAGAATTATGATTCCTTGTGACTGTCCCATGAGGTGGAGTCATCCCAGTGTCATGGGAAGCTGAGCCCTAGACAGGGTAGATGTGCTCAAGAACTGAGAGCTAACAGGTAGCGGAGCTGGTGGCCAAACCCAGGTCTGCTTGCTTTCAGTACATATTTTCTTAACCTTAATACTATAGAGCCTTCCTTCTGTGATTTCGAGCTAACTAAAAAAAATGGAAAAGGTTTATCCAGGAACTGCTGCATTTTGCTGATTTTAAGCTCTTGCTTCCATTATCTTTAGTAATAAACATATAGAGCTGTACACACACTGAACACACAGACACACATGCAGACTTACATATGGCTGTTTACTCTGTAATACCCCTCTCCCTGCCTCCCTTCCTCCCTCCCATGCACTCATCCACCCACCCACCAACATTTATCAGGCGCTTCCTGTGTGCAGTTCTGGGGATACGTCAGTGCTGATGTGTTTCTTGCCCTTGAGGTGCTCATGGCTCAGTGGGGACGTTGTCCAAGCAAATGAGCCATCAGCACGCAGAGCAATAAGTCCTACCTGCCGGAGGAAGGCACAGGGTGCCTAGGAGCACATGGGATGGGCGACTGACTCTGACATGAATTGTTAGAGAGGGATAGCCAAAGGAAATGATATCTAAGTTGAGACCCTAGGAAAAGAGTTTTCCAAGGAGAGGAAATTGAGCGTGAAAAGGCTGAGGGATGAGAGAGAACAATGTGATTGATCACCTTCTCATTTTACAGTTTTTTTGGCTGGGATCAATGATAGAAACCTGGCAACAAGGCAACTCTGGTTTTGCTATGGATGCCTGCTCCCTGGGCTCTTGGTGAAGGGGCCAGGCTTCTGGACTGAGGGAGCTTGGGTTCTAGGTTGCCGGTCACTGGCTATCTCGTGGTAGTGGCCAGTTGCCATGGTTTTGTGGGAACTTGATCTGCCCCCTGTTCTTGAGGCCTTCCTACTGCCTGGCCTGGGTGGGTGTTTTCTACTTAACCTGTGGCTCAGCTGGTTTGGATGGAAGCCTCTTCCTTTTCGTCAAGGCCAAGTCTAGCATTGGGCCCCAGGTGTCAGCTCCACCGGGTCGAGCCCAGAGGTGGCTGACAGCAGAGGAAGGCTGCAGGCCCGGGGCAGCTGGAGAGTCCATTATAAGGAGCCCTCTAGGAGCCCTGGCTGCAGGTGGGGTGGAGACGCGGGGATGGAGCCCTCTTCCCTGCATTTCCTGATAGTCGATAGTCGAGGGCAACAGCTCCGTGTCGCAGCGTCACCAGGATCAAGTGACATGTGTACCGGCCCAGCCTTAATTTAACCCACAATCCCTGCCAATTGCACGTTAGCAGATCTGTTCCGAGCTGGAAGCAATGGGCCATATCATGCCTCAGGTCTGCAGCAATGGCTTGTATTGATGTTGCCCACTGGCTTTTTACGGAAATTATTAATAAATCAGTAATTCTATCTGCAGTGATGTGTTGTGTTTATAAATATTTGATGTACCTTCAGGTGCCCATATTTTCTCCATTTTTGCCTTAAATTCTGCTGACATCGCTCTTCTTTCTTGGGAAGTGCCATGCAACAGGTTAAGTTATCAGTAGTGCGAAAGTTGATCTTATTTCTCTCTCTCCTCTTTCCTCTCTCTCTCTCTTTTTCTATCTCTGGAATATAGCTATATCTTTCTTCATATCTTTGTGTGATTTATCTCTGGGGGCTGGAAATCAAGCTGAGAGAGTACGACTTCTCTTTGACAGTGGTGAGAGATTAGTCCAGCTTCAGAAGCAGACAGACCAAACTTCCAAGTATGACCTTGCATAGCAGACACCTGTTGTTGGCAGGTGTTTTTTCCCTTCTCCAAATTAATGGCATTTAGAAACTGAAATGTGTCTGATGTTTTCCTCCCACAGAGAAATATTTTTGTCCTTGCCACAGACTTAGCTTTTGAAACCCAAAGCTTTGATTATTACGGTAAGGCAGGTTGAATGGAAAGAACTTAAAAAAAAAAAAATCAAACTAGAAACAGAGTATGAGTGGAGTGTTTTTCCAGCAGAGATGGAGTTCCAGCTTTGCAAAGGAGGGCAGCAGCTGGGAAACGACACACACTTTCTTGCCTCTCAGGATCCAACGCGAACTAATTGTTACTATTATCTTTTTATTCTTCTGTTTCAGGAAATTGCAGCTTATTTAATAACATTCGAGAAACACGAAGAATGGCTAACAACATCCCCTAAGACAAGGTAATGTCGCAGATCTTGCAATTTTTCAAATGTGTAGAGTCGATTGATTTTCTTTGATTACTTGATTTGGCTGGTCAATCGATGGGCCAAGTTGCAAATGCCGTGTTGCACTTGACAGCTCGTGACATCGGGGTCTCATTAATTGCCCAAGACCATGGTGGTGAATGCAATCGGAGGGATTAAAAGCAGCGCACGTTTAACCTGAGGGCTTAACACTGAATCCTTCAGCCAGGTGCTTGAGAGCTTGGGAGGTGGGATGTTTGTCTTGGAAAAGTGCCCACCTGCCACCAGGGTTCCCTAGAAACCTGTTTTTAAGAAAACAGAAACTTGCTTAACTGCCCACCTTTATCTCGACGTGTCTTACAAATTGAAGGTCAAGTTATGCTCGACTGGTGGTAAGAAGATCCCCCAAATCAGAAATGCTGGATAAGCTTTCTGTTTATTATGCAGTAAATGTCCTTGAACCTGCTAACTGACACAAACATTTAACTTCTTCCATCGCTTGGGAATAGGGGAAATTGGCTAATGTGCAGCTGACCTGTGTTCTGCCAGAGCAGTTGATGTTATTATTTTGTTAAGAATAGTGAGGTTGGGATTTAGAGTGTATTTTAAAGGCAGGATCTTCTTTCCACCCAAGTTTAAGTTTTTGTTTTTGGTATATTATGTTCCAGAGCTTTGGGAATGCATGGCCTCTCTCTTCCAATTGCCACAACTTTCCTATTAGTGTTGACAGGGCCAGGTGTTTGTTACTTGGAGGGTGTTAGTCGGAGTGCGACTTCTTGGAGAATCGTGCAGTGGGTTTAAGGTTACAAGGCAGATGCCTTGTCTGCTTATTAGGTGGGAACAGAGAAAGGGGTGAGGGGTGTTCTCTGCCGCCTTGCCCTTCAGCTTTGCTTGTTTGTCCTTTCCGAGCCATGGAGGAAAGAAGGTCTTGTCCTCTACAGTGTTTACTCATTCTAGAAGGTATTTTAAAATATTGCTTCATTAGGGTTAGAATTTTACTGGTTAGCATCCTTTTGATGAGGGCAAAATTTTCCACTTTGGTCAGAGAATATTGAGGAAATGGAAACTAGTTACTGAGATTCCCATACCTACCACTTCCTCCCAGGAAAAGAGCTCAGTTTTTGGAAACATCCAGGTGTGGCTATTTGTTGGCTCTGATTCTTTCACCTTTGCACCTGAGACCTGGAGAAGGATCCCTGGGTAGGATGTCCCCAACCCTTCAGCCTTCTGAGGCCATGAATTCTTTTGCTATAAAACCAAATGGTTTGTATCAGTCAGCGTTGGCTGTGAAAATGCTGTGTAAGAAACAACCCCCAAACCTAGTGACTTATCACAGTCAACTTTTAGTTCCTGCTTATGGCGGGTTGGCTATGGCTTTGGGTTGGGCTCAGGACTGTGCCATGTGCCTTTTCATCATAGGATCCAGGCTGAAGGAGCTGTCACCGTCTGGGACATCTAGCCCCAGGGAGAAGGGCAGGGGCTGAAAAGCCCAAGGCAGTCCATGCAGGTGCAATTAAAATGCCGGCTGGGATGTGGCATCATGTTTCACACCTGCTCACATTCCATTGGCCAAAGCAAGTCCCATGGCCAAAGCCAACGTGAACAGGCTGTGAAGGATATTCTTCCATAGAGCAGGGATGGGGGTCTGGGGGCGAGAAGGGATATTAGGTGAATGTTGATCCAGTCTACCATTTGGGAAGTACACCTTATTACCTACCAACTGCGGAGAGCCTTGCGCACTTCTTTCTCTTTTCCTTTCTTTTTTATTTTATTTTAGCAAATATTAAACTTTTTATTAGAGAAGTTGTAGGCTTACAGAAAAATCATTCATAAAATACAGAGCTCCCACCTACCACCCTATTGTCATCACCTTGCATTAGTGTAGTACGTTTGTTACAATTAAATGAAAGAACGTTTTTATGATTGTACTATTAACTACAGTCCATTGATTTACAGTAGGGGTCACTGTTGCTGTTGTACTGTCCTGTGGTGTTTTTTAAAAATTTTTATTCTGGTAACATAAATATAACCTAAAATTTTCCCTTTTAAACACATTCCAATGTAACATTTGGCACCGTTAAGTATGTGCACCCTGCTGCGCTCCCGTCACCACCTCCCCCTTCCTCCTGAGACACCTTCTTGCTGTGGTTCCCCAGCGGGGCCGGTGCTGCGTCACCAGGAGGCTGCGGAAGTGCGGGTGCCTGAGCCCCCCGAGGCCGAGGCCTGAGAAGGTTGTTTCTGACAAGTCCCCAGGTGGGGCCCGGTACACTGCCCTGGTTTCTGAGGGCAGAGGGAGGTTTGTCTGGCGTCTGCCTGTCTGCCTTTGCCTGACTCCCTCTGGGGCTCGCTCTCCAGCAGCCTCCCGCCCCTTTACGTGTCCTCCCTCCCTGCTGAGACGCTCCTTCAACTGAACTGGAAGGAAAAGAGCTTCTCTTTTAGGCCCAGTGACAGCCACTCCACCATGTCCCAGAGCAAACACCTGACTCCGGAAACGCAGGTGCCAGCTCGGGGTGGGCATTGTACCTCGGGTTCCGCTCTAGGTAGGTGGGTTTCCATTGAGCCCTGAGTGTCACTCGTGGTCCTGCCTGGCTGGAGGGACTTTTTGGAGCATAAATGAGCCTGGAGATTTCTCATCCTGAGGCCTGGCAAAGGAGAAGGGGTGGAGGTTTAGAAAAAACATTGACAAAATCAGATGTGAGCCTGGCATGTCATGGAATAGCTTCGTGACCTTGAGCACTTCACCCCATGTCCTTTAAAAGGCTCTACTCCCTTCTTTGTGCATACAGAGGGGCTGGCATCCATCCTGCCCTGGGTGGGTCCTTGTCGGGATCAAATGAGATGCTATCTGTGACCCTGCTTTGCAAGCAGTGAGGGTATGCGCCATGTCTGGGATGGAGGTCGGGGCGTGTCGCCCTTCCTCTGTCTGCAATGGACAGTCCCCTGGTGGCGTTGTGACTGCCAGAAGTTTCCAGGCTCTGAAGGGAAGAATTTCTTTCCTAAAGGCAGAGGGTGAAGACAGGATGGTTTCTGTTGATGTTAGAATCTCACTCCCATGTTTCCAGTTGGCAGCTTCTTGTCCCCGGAGGAGGCAAAGTTGCTGCGGCTGTTCAAGGACCTTCCTAAATTAGTTGTTGAGTTGAGTTTGGATCCTCCTGCCCCCTTCCACCCCCGTCTCTAGGATGGAAATTAATTGGCACAGTTAACTGCTGAGTTCCTGCAAACCGGCCGCCTGGTATTAAGGAATGAATGACACCGGTAGGCTGCTGAATGAGAAGGCAGTGCGACTTGTGTTTGCTGCCACTGCTAATTTCATTTTGGAAAATTAATAAAAATGAATTGCACCACTGACATTTATAGAGTTTCCTAATAAAACAATACATTGTTTGTGTGGAATGATCCCTATTAAATTAATTGTCATAATCCGTCCACATATAGATGTTGGTATAGGAGCCGCCGAGGGGCCGTGGGCTCCTCTCCGGGGCTCGCAGAGGCCGGGGGTTATAAATAGAGGCCTTGCTCAGGGGCTGCCCTAATTACACAGAAGGCGCCCGGAGCCCGGCCCACTTGCTTAATAGCGAGGTGTGCAACGAGGCGGCTCCTGGGGTCGGGGGTCGGGGGTCTCTGGTGGGGGGCGGCAGCGGTACCCCAACAGGGCTAATGCTGATGTTCAAATCGCCCAAATTGTCTCATCTGCAACAGGAACTTTCCAGAAATGGCAGTTTGAAAACTCACCCTGCAAGAAGTCTTTATTTGGCACTTGCTGTGTGCTCAGCACTATAATAATACCATTTGGAGACCCTGGGGAGTTCCACACGCCCCACCCCTACCGGGCGAGTTTACAATCTTGGGGTTAGGAGCCTCCCTCTGCCTGGAAGTTTCTCCCCTTTCCTCCTTCCAGCCTTTTTGCAGATGTTGCTTTCTTCCACACAATGGAAGCCTGCAGCCCTCCCTCCAGACGGCCCCCTTCCCCGTTTGCTGTTTTCTGTTTCTCCAGGACACTTACCACCCAATGTAATGCACACTTCACCTATTTATTTATTTAACTTATTCATTTTCCGTCCCCACCTCCAAGGTGTAATTACTTTGAGGATTACTATGAGATTGATTTTTAGTCTCTTTGGTTCACTGCAGGTTCCCAGAACCCAGAACAGTGCCGGACACATAATTGGCACTCGACAAATAGCTGTGAACTGAGTGAGAGTGAGGCAGAACGTGGGATGGAGTGCTGCCTGGAGGAGGCGCCCTGGGTTTATCCTGCTGTATTTTTCCTTGCAGGTCAACCCCGGGGCGGCGGCCTGACCTAGTGCTCCTGAGTGCTTGCTGCGGGCCAGGCTCTATGCTTCTGAGTCCTTACCACAGTTCCTCAAGGCAACGCCAGGCAGGGGGTCCCCCATGCAGGGTTACGCAGCGAGGGAGCGTTAGCTCTGGGGATTGGACCCAGCATTGTCTCACCACAAAGCCCATCGCCTTGGCTTTTAGGCCATTCTACCATGGCCCATAGTAGATGTGGGGTTTAACCGAGAGACCCAGCAGCTAGGCAAGTAGATCCCAAAGCGTCCCTTTGTTGGAGGGCATGGCCTTGCAGACTCCCCTCCTCCCCAAACCCTCGCCCTAGGCACTGCGGGACATCAGCGACTCTCCCCCACTGGGGCAGGCCCCTTTTATCCTGTTTACCACAGGGCGAGAGCAGAAGGCAGAGACAAGCAGACTACAGGCAGGCAGGCTGCACCATTTGGGATTATTAGCAATTGCAATAATTTATTTCTCTTCCTCTGGGAAATGTGCAACCTTCCCTGGGAGTGGAGGGCCTGCAAGATTGAATTGAAAGCACTTCCTTCCCAGGAATCCTGTTTACACCAGCTAGAAGTAGGCTGGCAAATGCTATTAATTATCTAATTAATTAATTAGATTTATAGAGATAGCACCATAACACGGGAGCACTAAAGGTCTAGTAATAGAATTTTCCTATAATGAACGCTTAATGCTTCTTGGTCAATAAGTGATAAAACAGCCAGGTAGGAGGAGGGGGTCAGAAAGGAAAGATGAAAAGTGACACTGAGTTTCAAGAAGACTCCACAGGGACCCAGCCAGAGTCCCCCTTGGCCTCCTGGTTCGTTGTGTCCGTCCGTCGGTTCTTCTGGCTCTGTCCCAGCCAGGGTGGATGGGCCCCTGCCCAGTCTTTGGCTCTCAGCTCATTCTGACCATGTTCTCCCTCCAAGGACTCCCTGGTTTCACGGGTTGACTATTAACACGTGGGGGTGATCCCCCAACTCTGAATCTCTTTCCTTTGCCCTCTGTTCGTGTGTCTCCAATGGACTTTTATGTGCTTTCACCCAGATGACTTCTTATTATCTCAAAGTCAGCACCATTCATCTTCTGCCTTCCTCATCCCTGTGCCCCTTGTTTTTCATCCTCTGCTTTCCCTGGACCTCAGTTTTAGATGCTGATGCCCCAACTTGCATTCCCATGGGCCTTCTCCTTTTCTTGTCCCCTGAATTGAATTAGTCGCTAATTCTGCCCGCGATCCAAATGTAACCCATGACTTGCACCCTTATTTCCTTGTGTGCTCTCTCCTTAGCTTTAGTTCATCTGCCTACATCATGCTCGGATTATTGAACTAGCTCCTAGCCACACTTCCCCTCTCGAGGCTGCACTCCTTTCTCCTGGTTGGTCTTCCTAAAATACCCCTTTTACGTCACTGTTCTACTTGAAACCTTAGAGACTCCCCATGAGATAAAGCCCAGACTCCAGCGTGGAGTTCAAGGTCATTGTCTTGGCTTCCGGTGATGGCCGTAACAAATTGCCACAAGCTTGGTGACTCCAGACAAAGAAATTTGTTCTCCTGCAACTCTGGAGGTGTCTGCAGGGCTGAGCTCCCCGAGGGGATGCTTCAGGGGAGGGACCCCTCATTCTCTCCTGGCTTCTGGAGGTTGCTGGTAGTGCTTGGGGGTCCATGGCTGGTGGCTGCATGGTTCTGTCCGTGCCTCCATCATCATGTGGCCGTCTCACTGGTGCGTCTGTGTGTCTGTCTTGCTTCTTGTAAAGACCCCATCATAATGGAACAGGGCCCTCCCTACTATGCCCTTATAATTACCTGTTTCCAAACATCCCATTCTGAGTACTAGAGATAAGGACACTTTTTTTTGGGGGGGGGTCACAGTTCAAACCATAATAGTTGTTATTCTGCTTCAACCTACCCTTTTCATTTTATCTTTCCTGACTCCCTACCTCAAATTACCTGCTACAGTTCAGGGGTTGCTTACTGTTCTCAGCACATCTTCCTTGTCCCCTGCTTTTGCCCCACTCAGCAGTTGATCGCACCCCAGTGGTGTCCATGCCCAGCCAAGTCTACCCAGCCCCCCAACTTTACCTTTCCCCGGGGGCTTTCCCGGAATGTGCTGACTGGCAGTGGGCCCCTCACCCTCAGCTTCCGTAGCCTCCATTCGTTTTCCCGTCAACCGTTTGACAGTTCAGCTGTCATAAGTGGGCGAGTCTTGCCCTGCCCCAGTGAGATGATGAGCCCCCAAGGGCAGGGTCACGCTCTCTTTTATGTCTCCTATCAGGCTGTGTTCAGAGGAGGCTGTAGCTTTGGTGGTGGAGGGATGTGTGTGTGTGTGTGCATCGCAGAGGTGTGCAGGTGTGCCCCAGGTCAGGGACACCACCCCCAGACCCCACCCTCAGTGCTGGCCTAGGGAGCGCTGGCCTCGGGAGTGCTGTGGTGTGAGACCTGAGATTAAGGTCCAATATTCAGTGCTGTCTTGACGTCCAGAAATGTCGGGAGGGCCTCGCATGGCCTCATCACAGATTGCCCTCCCCCTTGGTGCCTGCAGATAAGGTCTCCGAGCCCAAAGGCTCTCCCTTGTCACGGGGACCAGGCACAGCGCCTGCTCATCCCCGAGGGATTATTCACACAGGCCCATCAGTCCTCCCGCAGGAACAGGGGACCCCCGCCCTCTCGTTACTGCAGCCCCCCTCCTTCAGCTCCTGCTGCTCCTGCTCCAAGGGCAGCTCCTGCGTCTTGGGCTGTGTCCTCCTCCCCTGGGCTGTGAGCCCCCGTGACCATGAGCTGCTGTCTGTCTCATCTGCTCAGGGCCGGAGGCCAGGTATTTGGCCTTCCCCATACTGAAGGGGGGACCCCCTCCCTCACCAACAGGGTGACGAGGAGGTGATCAGGACAAGTGGGCTGGGCCGGGTGGCAGTGCCAGTCTGCAGAAAGCCAACATGGTCAGGCCTTAGCCTGGCCGCTGGCAGGGGGTACTGCTTGTGCCCCTCCCCATTGCAAGGGACACACAGTGTTGACCTGCTGCCACCTCTGGGGCATCTGTCTGTTCCTCGGAGCAGCGACAGGACTTTTCTAAGGAAGCCCTTATTCCTGATGAGGCTGCTTGAGTTACCAGAATAGAATAGCAAAAGTCATATGGAAATTCCTTTTGGATGATTAAAAACTTCCCAGCGCTGCTTGTCTAGCTCTTTCTGGGATGTGGGGATTGCTCAAGAATGTTGCGTAGTGGGTGCTGCCGAGCCGGGCGGGGGAGGGGCGTCCCACACCGGGTCATTTCAGGGAGGCCGGGCTGCAGAACCGTGGGAGAAAGTACCTCCCTCACCGCAGCGACCTTTGCGTTATGCTGAGTTGGGGACCTGCTGTCACATGAGCATAGTGACGTGTCATGGTGCACCCACTGCAGCATCTGCCTGACGTGCCGGGCAAATCCTTGGCGAGGTCCGAACTGTATCATCGCTCACCAGAGAGCAAATGCAGTGGGGGGGGGGGGCTCCACAGCGTGCGGGCGGTGGGCGCCTTCATCCGAGGCTCCGCTGCTGGGGCTGCCCTAGAACTTCCCCAGAAGGCGGCTGCCTTGGGGTCACGCTGGATTTGTACATCTCCGGGGGGGAGGCAGGGAATTAGCCGTGACCTGGATCCTGATCAAGGAGCTCGACAGTGGTGGGGAAATCCCTGGCCTGGCTGAAGTGGGTCTGTCCCAGATTCTAGTTCATTGTCACGAATCACGGAGCGCAGGGTGTCAAAGCAGGGAGAGAGCAAGGACTGTCTCGGCTCGTCCCCTCAGTGTACAGGAAAGCAGCCGAGGGCGAGGGTGGGGGTTCAGGAGGGCGTTGGGGGGGATCTGACCACCCAGGGCGCGCAGTGAGCCTTCAGGTCCCTGAGCTGAGCTGGGCAGCTGCTCCCTGGCTGTCCTTTCCTGTGGGGTGGGCAGTGGACGAGGGGATTGTCACCCCCGGTGGGTATGTGGTCAGAAGATGGGCCAGCCCTGCTCCTTGGCATGGTACTGCCTGGGGTGGGCACCAGCCCTAGGCAGCTCTCCTTCCGTCCCTCCTCACTTCCCTGAGCCAGGTGGGCCAGTCCCAGGCTTCCTGGGAGGATAAAAGGGTCGGGAATCGATGTCTTGTCTTGTTCCTCCCTGGGTTACACAGCTGCCAGGGGCTGGCTCCTGCCCCCACTTTCTTGTATCATTCTTGTTTTTATAGAAATACAAGAAGTTTAGTAAGTCAAATGGTCCTAAAGGGCTTGTAAGAAAAAAAAATAGCAGCCCTCTGCCCTACAGCCGAATCCTGTTCTCCAGGGGCAGCAACCCCCATCCCCACCGCGGTCCCCGATGCCTCCACTCGTGTCTTTTTGTGGTTCTGCAGGCAAATTAGCCGGCTTGTCCCTGGTGTCCTCGCTGTGGCACTTACAGCTTATGTTCTTCAACTCTGCCATGTCGGAGTCAGCCACCCCCACGGCTGCTTTCCATCTAAAGCGCGTTGCCGTCCCTTACCCATGCTGTCACCCCCCTTTCCTCAACCTTGTGAGTTTATACTTGCTTTCGTCCCCTCCCTGTCATTCGGTGGGAGCACAGCTGTCCGTCCTGCCTGCTAACTGGCCCCGGCCTGCCCCCTACCGGCCCCCACGCGGAGCTGTCCGAGGAGCGCCATCCCCCTGCTTTCTCATCTCCCCAGTCACGCACCCCCAGCTCTCTCCTCTCTTTGTCTCAAGCTCGCTCTGTCTCACTTGCTGTTTTACTCACTTGCTTTTTTCTCTTTCTTTAACCTTTCCTTAGTCTGCAGAGAAACAACTCAAAATGTAGTTTTGTGGCTTCCAAATAAATGCACAGCCCTCCAGGCTAAAGCCACCCTGTTTCTGAGAGTCACATATTCCCAGTGAGCAAGGATGGGGACGTGAGGACGTGCCAGCCTGCCCACGCCACCCCTCTCGCCCACGCCACCCCTCTCGCCCCCTTTAATGTGCCCATCCTTGGTGTCAGCACTAGGGGCGTGGGGCGGCTTCTCCTGCGGAGTGTGGGGTCCTGGAGACCATGCCCCATCTCCTGACAGCAGCACCTGATACCTTTTATCTTTACATAGTTATGGGGGTGCGTATCTTCCTTGTATAGCATGTGATAAACGTCCCACATGGCATGAGGGCTGCATGTTGGGGTGCTGGGGGACCCCTGATTGGAGACTGCTCACCCAGGGTGGCGCCGGCTGGCGTTTCTAAGCCGGACAACTGGGCAGTGACGGATATTTCTGAGAATAAAAAAGCCCACTTGCCTGGTGCTCACCCAGATCAACAGTCATTTGCATAGCCTGTCGGTGCCCACGGCTGCACTCTGTCCCCTTTCTGCTGCCCACCAGCTGATCCTTCGGGTTTTCACTTCCCGCTCCTGGCCTGGGCACAATAGGATGGTCTGGCGGTTCTGTAACGGGCTGCAGGGAAGGGAGCTGGCCCACTTACCCACAGCGTCGCAAGGTGAGAATTTATGTTCTTGGAATATACTGTGTTTTGCAATTCATAATTTTCTGCCTAATGAGTAATTACTGAGTCAGCTGGGTCTGCTGGGCTGGACGCGCCCCTCTTCTCAGTCTGGCTGGGACATGGGGCTGCCTTTGCTAGTCGTAGATTTTCCACAGACCTTTACTATGGGACTTTTCAGAAATTTTATAGTAAACCAAAACCAAAGGAAGAAATTGTTCCAGGTTCTCTAACTCCTTTTCATAATCTACTTTTCACATGTGTACACACATGTAAACTCGTGCACACATATAAGCGCATGCATATGCACAAAATCCACACATACACACATGCATGCATAGACACCATGCACACACGTATATACACACACACAGGTACACACATACATATAGAGACACACAAATATACACACTTGCACACAATACACAGATACACAATACAAAACATGCTCATGAATACACATACATAATACACGCATGCACACAGTACCCACATGCACAGATATACACCACACACATGTATACACACAGTACACATGTACATAGACACACAATACACACATGCCCATCATACACACATAATAGCCACATGCACATTTATACAAACCTATATCCATACATGTGTACACACATATGCAGACACACACACACACACACACACACACACACCTCCTCCTTCTGGCCTTGGTCATTGTTCTCTTTTGTAAGAGAAAATTTCTGGGGAAAATTTCCTTCTTTCCATTGAATGATTTACTAAGATTGAACATTTTTGGGTAAAGAAAACCTTTTCTCCTAAAAGAGAAAATGAGCTTTTCTCTACTGTCTGTGCTGACCTCACCCTGTGGGGTGTTAATTGCGCTGTGGGGTTTGAGGTGCATCTCTGGGGGAGAAGGCCAGCAGAGTCGAAGGCCTGGGAGCCCCGTGGGAGGGAGGGACATACCGAGAGCCTGGGAACGTGCAGGGTTCTGGGGCTGCTTTGTCACTTCCCCTTGCTGCCCCAAGGATGAGCTGCAGGAAGGCTGGCGGTGCTTCCAGCACAGGTACCTTCCGATTGCGGCAAAATTGACTTTTTGTGCAAAGTGGCAGCTGGTGCCTGGGTTGTGGCGTCGGGGAATCCAGGTCACTGCCAGATTTCAGGGGAAAGTTGCACAGAAAAGCACTGAAATTATGGAAAGAACAAAACGTATATGTGGTGATGGAGTAGTGAAAACAGACGAGGAGTGTTTGCTTCTCTCCAGGAGGACAGCCTCCACCATGAAAGGTGCCATTTTCACATATTTCCACACCAAAAATCCATGGCTCTTCCGCCTCCACTGTCAGGGGCTCAGGATAATTAATTCAGCCCCCCATTCTGGGAGACACTGCACCTCTTTCTGGGGGTTGACCTGTCTCTACTTGGGGAAGGCATGTCGTCTTCTCCCGTGTGAGCCCTTTCGTTCTTGAACTACCTGATACCAAATCATCACCTTCATGTGGTTGTTGGTCTGCGTCCTTCATCTGTTCATTCAGGGATTGCTTTTTGACGGCTTACGGGGTGCCAGGGCTGTGCCAGGCATTGAGGGCATAATGGTGAATGAGAGAGATAATTTACAGTAGTTGCAATTTTGTTGAATGCCACCAGGGAGAAGCACAGACGGGAGGCTGTCCTCCTGGGGAGCAGGGGGTGGCAGAGACGGGAGGTGGTCAGGCCGCCTTCCTCAGGAGCTGGCCCTTGGGCAGACCTAAAGGATGAGTGTGTGTGTTTTGGGGGATGGGGTGAGTGGGGTCAGGAGGAAAGTGCATTCCCTGGCCTGTGTAGACCTAAGACCTGAAGGAGTTAGGGGAGTGAGAGGACACAGAGAAAGTTGCTGTGGCTGGGGGTACTGAGAGTCAGGGAGCAGTGAGTGGTGGGGCTGAAGAAGTGGTGGGGGGCAAGATTACGGAGGGCTGTGCAGGTCCAGCTGAGGATTTGGGGATACTGCCAAAAGCAGTGGGGGTTCCCAGTGGATCAATGCCGCTCTGGTTGCCGTGGAGGGAATGAACTGGAA